>OMKZ01018529.1:0-12962 GCA_900302535.1 Neoniphon sammara | reverse complement strand
CTCCCTCTCTCTCTCTCTCTCTCTCTCTCTCTCTCTCTCTCTCCCCCTCTCCCTCTCTGTCAAAAGACTCGTTTGGAGATGCAGAAAGCCTTGGAAGAAGACAGCACTGTGTATGATTATGATGCTGTGTATGATGACATTCAGAAACAGAGACTGGAGAGCAACAAGAAAATTCTTGGAGGAACAGACAGAAAGGTGATTTTTTTTTCAAGCAAGCCACTAACATGCAGTAAAATATATACCAGTGAAATTCAATGAACTTTGGGGTCAGCCTGCATTTTCATACTGGATACCAAACAGGATCCTTATTTTGATCACTTGTATATGTGCATTAGTTCACATTGAGTTGTCTGGGTCATATGGACAAAATCAAATATCACAATATCTTTGACCAAATACCTTGATATCAATATTTTGATGATATTGTATTGTGTAACAGTCATTAGTAATGTGGATATGATGACCAAGCAAATAGATGCAAAAAAAAAATTCCAGCTAATAGACAATTTTCTTACACTATGTCTTTCCTCTCTCTCTCTCTCACCTTGCAGCCAAAGTACATCAACCAGCTGCTGAAAGCTGTCGAAGAGCGAAAGAAAGAACAAGAACGGAGGGATGAGAGGAAGATCCAGAAGGAGAGGGAGGCGGAAGGAGAGCAGTTTGCTGATAAAGAAGCTTACGTTACCTCTGCCTATAGGCAAAAACTGCAAGAGAGGAAAGAAGAGCAGGAGAGAGAGAGGAGAGAAGCAGAAATGGAAGGTGAGACTCTAATCTTTTAGGTGTTTTGGAAGTAAGTCACTGAGTGAAACAATGTTAAATTTACATGTATTTTTTGTGTTTGCTCATTTTGGTTAGCTGCTCTGGATGTGAGGAAGCAAAAGGACTTGAGTGGATTCTACCGGCACCTGCTGAATCAGACCGTAGGAGAGGAGGCCATACCAGATCGCTCAGTGGAGAAGTCAGTCTTAGCTCAAATTAAACACTCACATGCACAACCACACATTTTTAGAACTACTCTAAGGCTTTAACTGCATCTCTCTTCCCACTTACACAGAACTCAGAGCTCAAAGGTTTCAGAAGCTACAGAGAGGACTTCACCTGTTCCCTCACCAACCTCCCACGACAACTTCCCCAGTTCGCATAGTGACACCGAGGAGAGGCATGACCAGAAGTCTGGGTTTAGCAAGCCTGGAGCTGGCTCCACCCACTCCAAACGCCATTACAGACAGAGGTCGCCTTCATCAGGGAGTGGAGAAGAGAAGGAGAAGGAGAGAGAGAGGGACAGGCATAAGAAGAGCCACAGAGACCAAGACAGAGATCGAGACAGAGACAGAGGGAGGGATCGAGACACAGACCGAGACAGAGACCGAAACAGAGAGAGAGAAAGAGAAAGGGATGACAGACACGGGGGAAGGCGAGACGACAGGGACAGAAGGAAAGACAGGGATAGAGACCGAGGCAGGGAAGACGACAGAGGCAGAGGCAGAGGGGACGTGGAGAGGGAGGAGAGGCATGGGAAAAGGGAAAGGAGCCCTAAGGAAAGAGAGCGGGATAAGAACGGTGAAAGGGAGAAGAGGAGGAATCCGGATGAGGACAAGCGGAAAGACAAGGATCGGGATGAGGAGAGGGAGAGGAGGAAGGACTCGGAGAGGGAGAAGGCAACCAAAAGGGAAGAAAAAGACGCAGATGAGAGGAAGGAGGGAGTAGAAGAAGAGAAGGAGAAAAAAGGCGAGGACAAGGCAGAGAACGAGGAGAAAGTGAACAAGTTTGCGAAGCGTAGCAACAATGAGACCGTGAGTTCGGCAAGAGAGAGGTACCTGGCCAGGCAGATGGCCCGCTCGGCCTGCAAGAGCTACATAGAGAAAGAAGAGGACTGAGAGCCAACTTGAAAACACTGCCAAGACTCCTGTTTTGTACAAGAGCTGTGTCTTGTGGCTGCTTTAATGGACGTATCAGATATTATGTGCATACGCCACGTTTGTATGCTGTATAAAACCACTTAGTCTTCAGTGCACTGCAGTGGACAGACTCAAACAGCAGAGTGCGCTCATGATCTACTGTCGGGCACGAGAGCTGCAAGATGAATGGATTTCCTGAGCTGAACGGGTGAATTCTTGTTTCGTTTGTAAGGAATGAATGAAATGAGATTGCTAACTTGTAAATATGTGTCTTGAGAGAGACTTGTGTAATAATGTAGGGGAATGAGTGTGCAGTAATGTTGCTTCATTTGGAAGATGAATGAATGTGGAATGCGTTATGACCCAGGGTCTTCTGTTGGGATAATTTTCAGTTTTCTGTTTTTTTTGGAGTTGTTTGTTCTGAGTTAATAAAACAATCCCTGGTCCACAGTTTATTATTATCCCCCTTTGTCCTGCTTATTGTATTGCAGAGATTTTACAGCATACTGTGAATAAACATGCAGGATTAAATGATGTTTTGCATTTTGTCTTTCAGAATGACAGATTAAACCAGTGCTCAAAGTTTTCTTCCATGGCTTTTCCTTAAATTCTACCTTAATTTCCATGACCAAAAGAAACTTTTTTTAAATATTTCACTTAAAAACTATATTGTAAAGCTGAAAGTAAGTCAGTTTATATTTCGGGTACTGTATGAGAATCTTTAGAACAAAGGAGCTCCAGATATACACCGTGATATTTCTTTGATTTTTAATTTGAGTCCAAGCTGAAGCAACACAATTGGTTTGACCAAAAGTGCAACTTCACCAAACAAAATTATAAATGAACACACAATGATAATGCTAAACCACCACCACAATGGTCCAACGTGTGTTTTGTCTTTTTTCCCCCCTTGGTTAGTTTTTAACAGGTGCCGCTTTATATCCATGATTTCTAAAACTTTTACATGATTGTAATTTTTAGTAACTTTTCCAGGGTCTGGAAACTGAATCAAACATAATGACCCTTCCTGGTTTTTCATGACTATATGAACACTTTAAACATTCATTATAGAGAGAAAAGTTTATGACAAAAACAAACTATTATCAACAATTTGTCAAATGTCAAAATGTCACAAATTTTTTCACATTTTGACTGCAGCAATCTTTCCTGCCTCCTCGTTGCCTCTCTGTCCTGTGATGGCAGCTGTGGTCTAGGCGTACATGAAGACATCTGTCCACTGAAATAAAGGAATAAATATAATTTAGAAATTATATATTTGTGAATATCCATTTTTTCCTCCAACATTAACATATGTGGATAGCTCAGAATGGATACCACACTACGTAGGCAGGTGAATTTTGGAGATCAAAAAATGAAGTAATAGAGATTTTGTATCATATGGCATTGAGTCCAACCAAATTTACCTCATTCCAGCTCATGCGCATAATTCCATCTGAAGATCTGTCTTTGAATACCACTGCAATTAAAACAAATCACAAATACTTTGTCACATATTGGAAAGGCCACAGGAAATAAAGTGCAGAAATCTGCAATTGTGTGTCATTCAAATTTGGTTAATGTTATATGTATTTGGTATCATCTGCCAACATTTTCTGAACAGAACAACAACACAACTTTGCAATTCAAACTTTCTCCAAAACCAAGAAATCACCCCACTCATAAAATGCAACATTGCAAAGAAGTCTCCATCTTAACAAGTCATTTAGTCTCATATCCAGTCTTACGAATCTTGTTTTTCTTAAAACAAGTGAAAAAAATCTGCCAGTAGGATGTTTCCAGTGAAGTTTCACATGTTTCAGGATTTTTGTTTCAGGAGAACAAGTATAAATATGTTAGGCAGAACAAGGCAGATCAGCTCACAAATATACACACACACATTACACTCAGAGTTTGAGTTGCTCCCATCTGGTCATTGATTTAGGGTCCAAAACGCCGACAACAACATATACAAGAAGGCTTTTATCCCTGTTTGAAGGTAACATCTACTTTTACATGACTTGTTCTCTTGTGGTATTTATATAACTTTGCTGCTAATGCCCATTTACACTAATGTATATTGTATGTTTTGTATATTTATTTTTAATGCTGTGTCATGCATATTGTATGTATTTTTATTGCACTTGGGGGAAGCTGAAGACAAATTTCCATGGAGGTGGACATTAAAGTCAGTCAATCAATCAATCAATAAAAAAAAATGACACTTGAGTTTAGAAAATTCTGAAAACAAGTTGATCATCGTTGAAAATGAGTGGGATTATTTCATCCCACTGGCAGATTCTGAAGAAAAATAAACATGCTAAGAGGGAGATTTTTTTTTTTTGTTTTTTTTTTTTGCAGTGAAGGGAGAAAGCCCCAAGGTAACTGTAAAAATTAAAAAGCAAATGTTGATATGAAGTTACTGTGTACATTTTTTATGATAAAGAGCTGTGTTGACCCTTTACCCTTTACTTTACCCTTGTCCTTCTAATCTGAACACCTCATGTGAGCACAGCAGCTTTTCTCTTCCTCCTTTTTAAAACCTGTGTGGGTGGTTGTGCTCATGTTACTCACTGGATATTTTCTCCAGGCGCAGCATGAGAGGGAGGAAGTTCTCCAAGGAGATGGATGAGTAGGAACCTGAGTATCGAAACGTCAGCAGAGTCACCATGCCGTTATCCAAGTCTATTCCTGGTGGAAAAGGCAACAAGTACTGGAGTTACAGTCAGAAATTTAAATTATTTTCCTGCAGATAATTAAAATCCAGTGCTTTCATAAAATGTATTTATTTATTTCACCTGCAGTCCGAATTGCATTCTGTAGCTCATCATAGGACAGGGATCCACTTCGAGAAACGTCTGAGCGATCAAAGATTTTCTGGAAGAAATATCAACCTAATTTTAGAGACTAAATGCAAACACACATCACAGACACATCAAACCTGCAAAATCAAGCTCAAGCCTCTACATTATTTCTTGCAGTAGAGATGTCAATATTCAGAAGATGAAATTTGCCGCAGAACGTTTCCATACTGGTTTTACCTTGAATTTGTCAAACTTGTTCCAGAGGTTCAAGAATTCAGCATAGGTCATCCTCCTTCTTCGGTCAGTCTTTGTGTATTAAGGACATTTAATATAAAGCAGATTAACACAATTTCTAATCTGTGTGTCAGGATTTCATATTAATCAGAAAAATAAGTTTTTTAAGAGATGAGAAATATAGGTGAACTGTAAAATAATTTAAAGAGTAACTAAACCCCAATCCCAAATCTCTATGAAGCCTGGTCGGGTGCCTGGTCTTCGGTGGCAAATGATGTCACTGCCCACACAACAGGTGGTGACATCATCTGCCATCAAAGACGAGACACCCTATGTTTCACCAAGTACAGTAAAATGAGTTAAAACATATTCATGTGTGAAGGATACATCCATCATGGCAATCAGGCTCCTGCAGGTGTCCAGATCAAAACCGTCCATCCGTCCTGTAATAGGAAGACACAGAGGTGCTAAGTCACTGTGGATGAATTAGGACTTTTATTTTGAAAAGAATCATACACAGCGCTGCTCACCTTGAGCGAAGTTGTCATTCAGGAGCCTCTGGAGCTGTCGGCCATTCAGCTCTCCATTCTGACAACAGAGACAATAAATAAACAAATAAAAACTGGGTTATAGCTGGGGGAAGGTGTGGGTAGATGGATGGATGGTTGAATGGAGAGGGAGAAGAAAGAGAAACAGAACAGACAGATTTAAAGACAGATGGAAAGGTCAAAATGGAGAAAAATAACTCACTTGATCAGCATAACGCCTGAACATGTCAAAGGTTGAATTCCTGTCGTTGCCATGGTCGTTGTCCTTGTCCCTGTCGTTGTCGTTGTGATTTGGCTTAAAGGAAACACATTTAATTTAATCACATGTAATCAGTCACCTGAACTGGAGTCTCTTATTAGTTAGTCAGTCAGATATCAGAATGGCAAACCCCGTAATTGCTGTGTACTCTAATACTGAAGGGTGCCAAATTATAGCTACAGGTATTCAATAGATACTGGCATTTTTTATTTCATACCTTGGGAGTAACTGGTTCCTCCTCTGTGTGGTCGTGATCATCACCATCATTGGCACTGGACGCAGAGAATTAGTTGAGGAGCAGATATACATGTGCCAAAGATCCCAGTCAATTTGTGCTGCTGCCCTCATGCTGAGAACGCCTAATTCTAGACTAAAATGATTCAATTTCTGCACAATTTCTGCGATTGCGATAAAAAACACATTCTCAAGATGATTGCTCAAGACTCTGCTGCAGCTTCTTTCTGGCCTTCAACAGAATCCAATAGGACACTTGTTGTTTTTGGCCTTATAAACCATTATAAATTTCCTTTTCTTAAAACAAGGAAACTCATAGCATAGTCAAATACATTTTGAAAATTTCCACCCCCCAAATGGTTGCAAATGATGCTTTCTAGCAAGTTTATGGTAATACATTGCAATGTATACATCCACACACCTCTGATTTGGATTGTGCTGAAGGCTAGCAAGAAGCTGCAGAGTGTTGTTAGGCTTATGTTTCTTGTCACGAAAGCTAGCAGTGAGGTACTATGTATCGTTATATGTCATGGGTATGAATATTTTAATATGGATTAGGTAGAAAAAAATACTGAGCATAGCTTTTAACCTTAACATTAACCTGCACTGCGTTTTACACTAATGCTAGCAACCATTTTGGCAGATTATGGGTCAGATTGAAGTGTGTACCCCATTTTGGAATGAATATCTTTGCATATACTGTAGCATGTACAGTCATAGTGAAGAAAGTAAACCCTTACTCAATGTCGGTGTCAGCCTTGGAGTAGACAGTGAGCACGAACTCTGCGGTCTTGTTGGGTCTCATGGTGGAGGGGACGATCACGTACTCTCCAGGCTGCAGACTGTGCATCTCAATCAGATCCCTCTCGTAGGTGTAAGACTGCTTCTCCTTTACAGGCCTGTTGCTCCTGAAGAAGGAGGAGTCCAGACGGCCTTGTGGTGTCTGGATGGAACATAGATTTAATTTAGTGGATTTATTTTCATAAGATTATGTCCCATATTATGATTCAGATGACTTTGGAATTTGCTTTGTGTGCATAGATAGTGTGTGATGTTTGGTGTGCTTACCCCTGGTGGCACCTGTTGGATGTGGAATGGGAAAAAAGTATGTTAGTGTTTTTCAAACACTTTGTGATAGGAATAACATGAAAAATGAAAATGAATGGAAGAAATCGGAAGAAATAGTGCACTTTGCTACCCTCATTGAGATTTTCTGCTATTTAATTTCTGTTCTCCAATTTCATTTTTTTCTTGTTACCATAACTGTTTTGGTTATTGATTTCTGAATAGCTGCTGGTTCCCTTATTGCAACGTTTATTTCTTATCATCTTTCATCATTTTCATATGTGCAGATATGTATTATTTAATGATTATTCAATCATTATTTATTACATAATAAACTCTAAACTATACACTCTAAATACTACTGGTTTCAGATATTTAAACTAGTTGAGAGTCAGGCCTCAGACCTTAAAGATGGTAAGTCCAATGGGGTTGAATCTCGTCTTTTTGCGATGACGCTGAGCAGGTCGCTGCATCAGAGACAGCAGGATGTTCTTGTCTCCCTTCTCTCTCTCATCAATTTCCTTCACATTGATGCGATACTGAGGATTCATTGAGAAGGTATCTAAGGACGGGGAAAGGCGTGTTAAATAATGGAATGAGTACAAATACTGAAAAATTGCGGTTGTTTTGGGCTCCAACATATACAAGCAAAATGACATTGTGTTCTGACATGTATCGTTAAGGATTAATGAGGCCTACATTCATTGATGTTGCCCCCTGCAGTTCTCCCTGCGACCCAGCGGCCATCATAAATCATACATTTCCACTGGCAGGAGAGGTCGCCATCCAAAAAGTTCGGGTTCTCACAGCAGATGGTCAATATTTTGAAATAGTGACAGAAGTCCTCCAGCCCCATCCTGACGGACACAGACAGGCAGAGAGCAGACAGACAGAAGAAGAGAGACAGAAAAAAATCAATAGATGAAGAACGATAAGAGTGGTTTGGAATCAAAGACTCATCCACACTTCATCCAAACAAAAGAAAGACTGTTACCTGAACCAAAGCTCCGTGCTGAAGCTCCGTTTATCAAGAATAAAATCTAAAGATCTTGCTCATCCTGTACAATTTTGTAAAAAAAAACAAAAAAAAAACATCATTACTTACCAAAACTCTCCATCATTGTGTTTGGATAACTTAGCCCGATCTTCAGAGCGGACTCTGTCCCACAAATACGACCTGAACACAAAAATAAAATAAGATAATGAGAGTATGCAACATGTGACATTAAACAGGTTTGCTGCTGCTGCTGCTGATGCTCTTTGCAGATAAACAGCTTGTATAAATAAGCAACGCAAACTATCTGCGCTCATGTTGAATTATCCGTTTTAAAGGTAAACATAATGAATTTGAGATATGATAATCCATACTGGTCACTCCAGTTTCCATTCCACTCCTGTCTGCCCCAAGGGTTCATGAGTCGTACCAGCTTCATTATGGAGCCATTCACCTCAACCTGTAAATGAAATGACAAACTGTCACCAACTGTTTTAACTTTTTCTTTCTTTTCTTTTTTTCAATTTAGTGGCAGGTGGCACCCCGCTTTTCACCATTAGAGGTCAGGCTTCACACAGATTTGGGTTTGGTGTTCAGTTACTCTTTAAAGGTGGACTATGAAAATTTGCAGTGGGTCGACTGAAGTGAGGACCCTTAAGACTCAACTGACAAAAATCATGGAATAAGCATGTGTCTATCAGTGAGTCGTACCTTTAAACTTTCAAATACCATGAAATTTGAAACGTTTTGCGTCTTGCACCAAACACGATGATGGAGGACTACACAGAATCTGCTAATACCAAATTTTTGTGAAAACATCTTGCTGGCTTTTTAAACTCCTAAAGTTCATGTTTTTTTTAGAAATGACTTTCAAGTCCTTTGCACCTCCCCACACATTCATACACACACACACACACACACACACACACACACACACACATTACCATGTACCTCAGTAACTGCTGTGATAGAGTAGGCATGAGCATCCACCAGTCCCGTGTGTGCCACGGTGTTCACAAGTCTGTCCTGAAATACAAAAAACATCAGATCATTCTGTATCATTTCATTTACAGTTTTTCTTTTCATGCCTTACATTTTGTCTTAAAGCAGCAAAGGATCTCAGTCCTTTAAGAGCAGGAAACATGAAAAGGAAAAGAAAAATAAGTGAATTTCTGCTTACCCCTTTCTGGGAAGTCCCACAGCAAATCATTGACTTGCAGCCTGTGGCTCTGGTCAGCGAGGCCCACAGCTCGGCATCATGGGATGCAGTGTGAACATCTCTGAGCTTGTAAGTCATGTGCACCCCTCCGCTGAAATCCTTAAAGGCCTCTGATGGAAGACCAGCATGCATGTCCGCATAGGAGCCGCACACTCTGACAGAAACAGAGACAAAACAGTCAGACATCCTTTGACAGGAACACAAACAAAACAGCTTATGTAGGCAAAAGCTATACAGGACATTATCATGAATAACACTCATCCATGGTCAAGATGAGTGGGAATAAAATCATGTTGGATAAAGATCACTCGAAGTAGTATCATGAGAGAGAGTGCCATAATCAGCGGAGTCAATACGGACCAACTCAACATCATTAAAAGGTCTTGTGGAGATCTTGAGGACTGAGGATTTTAAATATTTATTCTGATATTTGTCCCTTTGTTGCATTTTAGCAACTGCATGTTATTGTCAGGTGTCATTCACATACTTGGCATAAGCTTTCTCCAGCAGAGGGACCCAGAACTCATTCCCAGTCTTGGAACGCACAGACAGGAGCTCGTTGTTCAGCGTTGGTAGATAGTCATCGATGACAACGTCCACCCACTTCCCAAACCTCCAGAACTGACACAGACAGGGAGAGGAAACATCTCAGGTTAGCTGATATGAACTGAGAGGATTGCAGATTGACTGAATTACCCCAATCACACAATGGCAAGTCGATTGGGGCATGAAAGTGTTTACTTTGATTGAATTTTTAACACAGGTATCTTCTGTAAGCACCGTTTCGTTTAAAAAAAAAAAAAAAAAGAAGAAGATCTACATTGTTTTTCTCTTACCCTGAAGTGGAATATTCCTGTCTCGTCCTTGAAGTTTTGGTTAAGAGGTACAACTTGCAGCATCAAATCTTTCTGGAATGTCAGTGAGGAGATTGCAGACAGAAACCAGCAATTACCTGGAAATAAGAAAAATGTCTATCTGTGACTGAGCATGGGCCAGTATGAAATTTTGGTGTTATGATAACCTTAGGTAAAAATACCATGGCCTCACAGTATTGTGTATTGTGCACCTTGAAAATGTGTTATTGTAAAATGTCTGGAAAAATAAATAAATAAATACATATATTATGCCATTGAGCAAAATCTAATTTATTTTTAACGTATAGAAATTTTGGTTCATTAGTAAATGTTGTATGTTAACATAGTATATACATAGTACATAGAACATACATAATTGAATTAATATACTTCTAAATAAAATTAAAATACATGCAATCTCTTAAGTGAGCCTAAATCTGCAGTTCCTCTGTATGCAACCAGATTGATTCCCTCCTCTTTCTCTCTTTGAGAATAGTCATTTTAAGTTGGAAAAAACAGATCACACCTTGGGGAAGATATGAAGGGAAACATTAGCGTTTTTTTCAAATCACAGTATACCTTGAAATCGGAAACTGGCCTATGCCTATCTGTGACTGACTCGCTGATGTACAGTTCAAAGTCACAAGCATGCATGATACATGCTTTTTTCTCTTAAAAGTAAGTCAGAAAACTTTGCTTACCCACCATCCCTTGACCAAAGTCAAACCTTGAAGCACCTTCAACAAAGAAAGAAACCTCCTTGTTTATGTTTTGCCTCTTCATGATGTCCTGTTCCAAGACAAAGACAGACAACTAAGTTCATAAACTGAGATGAAATAAAATATGCCTTTTTTTTTAAAAAAATATGCATTTGTATAATTTGTACGTCAGATCCTCATGTGAAATGATAACCAAAAACTAATAAAATCACACTGTTGTATACTGCACAAAATGCCTGCCATGTATTACCGCAGGTCTTAGCCACTCCACTTGGTCTTGTTGCCACTGGCTCAGATCAGGCAGATCTCCCAGAGAATTGTTGTCAGGTGGGAAAGTATTGTCCACAAAATGCCCCCCTCTACTGAGGCAGTACTGTTTCACACGCTCATAGTTTTGGTGGTTAAACTTTGCAGGGTTGGACGCGCTGCCCTCACTGCCATCTTGGTAGCGCAAGTTGATGATACCGGTACAAGTGCTGTTTTGAGGCATTTTGAGCTATGTGGAGTCTGAGGAAAGAGAGGAAAGAGAGAAAAAAATTATCTTGAAAACTCATAGAAAAATACCAATTCTAACGTGAAATGCTAACTAATGTATGTTGCCATGATTTTAAGAGGCCATTTCTCTCTGATCCTATTCAGAATTAGAGCTAAATAGAGACAATTACCTGTAAGCAGACTACAACCAACTGCTGCCTGTCAAGAGAAGCCTTGGATTTGCTCAGCCTGGTGCAGCCTATACATTAGGCCATCCCTAATATATACCCATACTCTCTTATGTAAGTACTGAAACAGACCAACCCCCGAAACTATAGAAAAAATACATTTATGAGGGGGCTGAGATTCTAGTTTCAGGGTAGATATTAACATAACTGAAATGTCTCTGATGTTTGAATGTACAACTGACAACATGACTATCCTATCATTATGGCAGGTCTATTTCAGCGTATGGTGTAAACATAGGAGCTGTGATTGGAAAAAAGTTTTGGGTATTTGTGTACTTTACAGGATTCAATGCTATGCATGGTGCAGTGCATCATAATGCTGCACAGAGAGGCATGCTGGAAAATATGCCAAACAAGGGAATGAGATTTTAATCCTATAGTGTATAAGGAATATTTCACAATAGTGCAACATTGCCATATTTTAACAGGTGAAAGACATGGTCTTTATGAACTGACCAATCTCTCTCAAACAGAAGCTACTCAGCCTAATGCTTATTAAGGTCCAGGACAGTGGTGATGTAATTGACCATGTTGGCATGTCAGTCATACAGTATGCTAAGTCAGCTGTATGGCATTTAATATTTTCTTTAAGAAAATTAAAGGGTGGGAATCCTTTTGTTCAAACAGAGGATGGGATGTTTGTGTGTCACCTGTGTGCTGCTGCAAAATACTTCCATCTCAGCAAACACTGCAGCAGTTACTCCTAATGAACACCAATGTGATTATGCAAATTAACCACCCTAAGCAATGAATCCAGTTCAAGTCTCAGCTCAGAACTGTAGCAAAAGGCAAAGGCAAATATTTACCTTTAGTATTTAACACTCCAAAATGTTAAAATTACCAAATTAAAATATTGACAGCTGCAGCAGTAAAAACTAGCTGCAACTTTAAACAATCAAACAAATGAACAAACTTGCAAACAAATGAAACTGGCAAGGAAAATGCAGAGCTGATTACTGGGTGGTGACATACAGTGAGATGTTAAAAATCATAAACATAGATATGAGAAATTTCACGGCAAATTAAAACATGGAACATTACACAGACATACAAACCAAACCCTAAATAACACCCTGTCAGTGAAAACACATCAAAAAACCAGTTGGAACCTGAACTCAATGAACCGCAATGAATTGATTGCGTGCAAGACAGTTGTCGGTTGTAATTCTACCCGGTTATCTTTGTAAAGGTGTGATTTCACTGGAATGTGTGGAGTTTACATCACTTTTGTGGGTTTTGTGAGAACAGAGAGACACTGCCTGTGGCAAAACATGAACTGTCACGCACATATGAAGCTACCTGTGAAAATCTCCTCTGTTCCTGCCAGTACATGAAGACTTCATGTACTGTACATGTACAGTTCAAGAACTTCTTTGTCTGTGTGTGTGTGTGCGTGTGTGTGCGTGTGTGTCAGA
>OMKZ01018527.1:78395-99776 GCA_900302535.1 Neoniphon sammara | reverse complement strand
AAAAAAAAAAAAAAAAAAAAAAAAATTCAGTATTTTTTTTTTTTTACAAGAAGAGTGACCAATTTAATTTCTTCTATTGTGTATGGTGATTACTGAATAATTCTACAGTTAATAGGATATAGGACACGGTTATTTAGGTTGTCTTTGTGTAGTGATGGTCCATTTGTCTGTGTGTTACTTCACCTGGGCTCCACCCTTTGCCTCATTCTAGTTTCCTTGGCTCCAAAATATGACAAGAGAGTGGCAGCTGTGAACATGATCTCCCTGCTTCAAAACAACCTGCCTGAAAACAAGTGTCGACATCCCGTTCACTTTGTCTACTTTTGTGCACGGTCTAGTTTTAACAGCAGATTTTTCTTTTTTCTTTTCATTTCTTCATTTATTCTCATGCTCTGTGGTTTCAGGGTAATATCACTGTAGCAAAAGTGACATATCTAGGATGGCTTCATGGGTAGAAAATTGGTAGAATTGGTAGAATTTAAAGTAATATCAGTTTTGAAAAAAAAAATCTTCCGGTAATTAAAGTAATTAATATATCAAAAACACACATTTGATTAATTTGATATTATTTTTTTATCAATTATCTTGACTCATAACAGCTACATTCAGTACTCCGTTATGTCTTCAAAGAGCACATACACTCTAGATGAATATTCAGTAGGAAACATGAATACATTTGGAAAACAGATGTAATTCAATAATAATTGTTTTGTCAAAGCTTCACCATACTCATAAAACTGTAGTCCAGTAACATCATACATGATCACCAGGGCTTCAGTGCTCAAAGGGTTAAATGAGAGCTCAGAGGTGCAAATGGATGAAAATACTGTTGCTTCAGTTCAGCTGCCAATGCTGAGAGAACAGATTAGGAAGGTTTATGCCTTGATGAAAGCTCAATTCTCAGTCTAATATATAAAGCTGAATTCCCAGCACAAAATGAGAGTGATTTATTGCGCAGGATATTTTCTGTGATCCAGAGGCCCTTGATGTTCCACGCTTCACCAGCTATGAATCTTGTAGAACGGAAAACTTCAGTTTACTTAAAATACTATCACTCCGCCTCCATCCAATTTTAAACCAACCCGAATGAAATTGTCATTTGGAACTGTTTTCATTACTAACAGGCTGAGTCATTATGACAATATTTAAAACAAAATGATGCCAGGATTTAAAAATGCCCTTCAAAGGGATGACAAATCGCTTATAAAATCTAAGATAGCACACTTTTCCTCTTTTCCCTCGAACTTCTTGCACAAGTCTGGAACTCATTTCTGTCCGTTTTCAGATAACGGCGACATGAGCGGCACTTTCGTGACGATCCGCAGAGCCCAGGTTAGAAGTCAGTCACACAAAGAGCCCATTCATTACCGGGGCAGAAATACCCTTTCAACGCAGATGCCATCTTTCCAGCCACATGCAGGATGCTCAAGAGAGACGCGGCAATAATAAGCTTGGAGATTTTTTTGGCAGCTCACAGCCAGACACGGCTCAGGTATGCGCGCTGCGAGAGAACGGGGAATAAAACACAACAGTGAAATGAAATGAAGCAGCTTTCTGGGCTGAACCGCAAAATTGAGGTCAGATTTATTAAGGGCCACTCAAGGGAACGTGTGTCGGTTTTCAGATTAATCACATTTACTCATGGTTACATACACAGACACACACATGCACAATGCTGGCGATGTCAAGGGTAAATTCTGCAATTAGAGTGGAAATCTTCTGCAAACCCACTTTTCATCGATCACATTGACAGCAATGGAGCTTCTTGGCGTGGTTTCAGGTATTCCTGTCACATTAGAGATGTCAGGGTGACAGTTGTGTGCATCCCCACGCCAAATCAAATATATCACCGCCTAGGTGGAGTGTGGCATATTTCAGTGGGCTCATATCAAAGCTTGTGCAACAGATTAACCATAATGCCAAGCAGCTGTGAAACTGATTGTATAATTACAGATAAACGAAGACATCTCACATCCTGGATTTCCCAAAGCAGCGCACACAGAAGGGCAGTCTGTTAACACAATGTGACATCCTGGATAAATTAGTATGACTTGGCCACTGAAGTCTATTATTTGGGAAATAAAAAAGGAAGCCCATTTTAATGAAACATGATGGCGGATGGTGTGTTTTTTGTTTATTTTATTTTATTTTTTTTATTCCAACTATTGTGAAATGAGCTTATGAAATGGAGTCCCGCAGGTGTAATTCCAACTGATGAGGAAGTTGCGGGGGAGGTCCACCAGCCTCAGTTTTACATGAGGCATAAAACCAGGACTATATCAATATTTGTGAATCAATTCATCTGCAGTGTTGGGATTAGACTGGATAGGGGGGGCCTGGCATCCGGTCATTCCCAACTTGTCGCAATAGGTTCCATGTGCTGCCCGTTTTCTGCTGCACTGTACAGCTGTCAGACGCTGGTAAAAATAGAGGGTGTAAGAGAAACGGCCCGTACCGGAATGGAATGAAAAGACAGGCTGCTCTGCCACAAAGGCCTCTCTCGCCGACACCTTCCAGCAGATACGAGACAATTAATTGAGCGGTTCTTCCATAAAGGAATTAACCTTTGAGAGGGAAGGCGGTGTGTGTGTCTAATCTCCCGACACCTCGGTGACACCCGGCCTCAGAGAGGGGGCTCTGCATCGGAGTAGACCACCTCGCCCCCTCCAGGCTCTATCTCTTGATTTAATTTATCTTATCGAACACCCAAGCAGGCTTGCAGACATGCACATACACACATTTTCAAATAGCTGACATACATGCCTAGATATGCATGCACGCACAGATGCTCTCTCTCTCTCTTTCTCTCTCTCTCTCTCTCTCACACACACACACACACACACACACGCAGTCATGATGAATCTACAAGAAAAAAAAGAAAGATCTGTCTTTCCTCAGTGCAATCAGTATATTTTCAGTGCCACTTTCAAAGCCATAGCTTACACACTTATCACAAACTTATTCCATTAAAACAGAGCTTTGATTTACTTTAAAGCAAATCAAGCTGAACCGTCCCCTATCTGAGCTGTTTATTTTTGCATTGATAAAGTTTGTTCCTTCTGTAATCACAAGGCTTGCCCAAAGCGCCACTAAGGCTGCGCATTATCACCACAGCAGAGACGACATAGTTTGGCCTCAGAGCCGGAGCTGGATCGCAGATCTCAGTTTCCAGTCAAAAGCTGGATTGCATCTGGCTGTTTATCCAGCTCCAAGGTGACAGGGAGGCTGTGGTGATATCACAAGAGGGTGCTAGTCACCGCACCACATCAGGGAGACACAAGGCCTGCACTTTCAGAATAAGCTTAAAGGAGAATGCTGGCGTCATTTAGAGTTGTGGCTCACTGCTGTCTACGTCCCATTTACATTTCATCCAATCATTTATGCATGCAGCGTGTAATTCAATTTCTGAAATACAAACTTTATGGTGCCAAACCTAGCTTGAATTTAAAAGCTGTCTTGGCTAACAAGGATGCCCACAATAAGATATAGATGTGACAATAAAGTTTGCAAAGCGACATGTTTTGAGCGAGTGTTTGCTGACGGAGTTTTCCATTTCATTCTGTGGGTGTCATGTGATTGACAGTGAGCGGAGCATGATGTAATTTGTGCATTTGATATAAAAACAATAAACAGACAATGACATAATAATGAGGAAGCTTGAAAAAACTAAATGAAGACATTATGTGTTCAGTGATTAATTACCCAGCTCAGCCAATTTTCACATCTGTGGAAACTGTTTTTCTTACTGTAGAGGCAACTGTGTCAAGAGATATAACAATATTTACACTGTACTAATATATAAAATGTTTTATAAAATAAGCATTTATTTGTGTTATTATTGCACATCAATCAAAGTTAAGCACCACAAGCAAATACAACAAATATAAACAAATATTTTGTAACTTACAATAACATTTTATCTATGAAAGACAATAACTACTTGCCTATGTCAACTTCCACCGGTCCAAAAAAAAATAAATAAATAAAATTAGTACATGGGGCCGGCCATACTAAATGTCCCTGAGTCTGGCCATCCATGAGATACTGTTGTAATATGCATCCATGAAAATCCAGTTAGAGCAGGTAGGTTGCAATTTCAATTAGTTTATCGTTTGCTGTGCATGTTTGTTTGTATGTATGGATGTGTGGGGATCTATTCAGTTATTCATGATTATTCATACTGTCTTGGACTATCGTTGTTTAGTTGTACTTTGGCTAGCTGGTGAGCTTGTTGGGTGGTGTTGACAGCAGAGCCAAGTCAAGCAAACAGTCATTAAAAACAGCATGACTGCAGCTCAAATTGAAAAGCCCATAATTATAGAAGCTTTTCAGCCCACAGTGACTGCTAATGGTCTCTACATTCCTGCAGAAAGATTGTTTAGCGAGCTAAAGTGATCAGACTGACAGAGGATAGGCAATTTTGATTTTTGCTCACTTCTTTGTTTTGAGGGGAACAAGTAAAATGTGGCAGCCAACTGTGGCTGATTTGTTTGAAACTACAGTAAATTTTGTTTGTAGATCCAGTTAATATTTTAGGTAAGGCAGACTGGTCAATTTGCTATAAAATTACAAAGAGTGTTGGACTGAGAAATTTTTTGGACCATGATTATCAAGGCCTGTTTGGAGTAGGCTGTCATCTTCATGTTATCTTAGCTGCTGACCATAAATTTATGGGTTTCTTTGAAATTAAGCAATGGAGAGGACAGAATGAATGAGGTAAGATCAATTTTTTTATGTTGTCTGGAAACATCTGTTGGATTTTGGACGTTTAGCTACTTTGGATTATTTTCAACTTTTTTCTGTTTTTGTTTCATTTCATAACACTAACAGTATTATGAAATGAAATAAATGTGTCGCAGTAGCAACACATTTAATGGGAAAAATATTTCAGCCCATTTCCAGAAAGTGAAAGTAATATTTTGCTTAGTGCATGCCAAGTCATATTTTCAAGCTTTATCATAAGTCTCCTTTAATTTTATGACCACAACACCCCCGTCCACTCTTGTGAACAATCCACTGTTTTCTCAAAGAACTCAAGCCAAGATTAAAATGCGTAGCCTTATTTAATGATAATTAAGTGCTAGTCTAGTCTTAGCCAGTTTAACTTCTGCAATTATTTGATGCCAATTTCTAACGAATACTTTCATAAAGGATTCACCTTTGGGTTCTTACTGAGCCTTCATAAAACTTTCTTTGTGGAGCTGCCAGAGAAATCTTACTTTGCAGTTGCTTGTTGTATTTCTTTTAGGATATGCATTAAGCTTATGTATGATCTCATGTTATTGTTTTTGCCTTTTATCTCCTGTTTTTTAATGCACTCAGACACTGCAATATTTGCCTTGACAAAACTTGACAAAATCTTCAGTTTTAGCCCAATTCACTTGTCTAAGATGACAGGCTCACTTATTATCGTTGTGCTTCCTTTGCAGATAAAGATGGCCTAAGACGAAATTATGACACTGTTGGAAATTTTTACCCATGATCTCACTGTGCGGTTAGTGCTGCAGTGTCATCCTATTGAATGACTAATAAGAGCATGATAGAAAATGATGACATTCAAGCATGCCAGCTGCAGAAATAAACATGTCAAAAAGAAAATGGGAATATGCATACAGACCAGAAAGTCATAAAAAAAATTGGGATTCTATATAGGAAGGCAGATAGGAGTAGCAAGAGCATGCATGTCTGTGTGATGTTTCATGTGCATCAAATCACGATAGAAGTACTTAAAACCAGGTTTAGGGCTAAGGTTTCAAAATGCTGCTAAAGCGGGTCCTGTTTGGTAAAACACTGGGTTGTACAGCTCCCTAGCCATGAAGTCCATGTATTGGTACTTATCAGCTGCTCCTATAGTATCATCATTTTTTCCACATTCACTTGCATTAGGTAAATGGGGAACAAAAAAATGATGATCTCCATTTGTACACAGACTGCAATAGTGTCAACCTGTCAACGCACCATCAGTTGATGTAGGTTGTCTAGCCTCATCGCTCAAATGAATCATTCATTATGACAGTAAAATTGCCTTTACTTGTACAGTCTGATGGGATGATAATCAGGATTTCACCTTTTTCCAAATATGACAAAAACTTAACAAATGAGATGGCCCAAATTGCACAGTGTGTGGGCACCTTTAGAGGCTATGGAGAACATTTCCCAGTACTCCAGTGAAGATCCAGCCTCATTTCTCATGATCACGTCTTTTAGTCACCATCCTCTTGCTGCCAAGTGTGTATGTGTGTGTGTGTGCTGTTGGTGGAGGGGCTACAGGAGGATGGAAGGACACACAGCAAAACGCACATACACGCCATCCCGTTCTCTGCTCAAACCTGCAAATATTATTGTCTTGAGACAGAGCTACTAAGACACAAGTGGTGCCCAACATTTTTCCTGTTATCTGGAGGGGACTTAGAAAAACAATCACTTCAGCTTCATGGAAAATATTGTTTGCATTCTCTGGAACAGTTATAAACCAGCAGACTTTGAAAGCTTAATAGTCCTCACAAAGGCGTTTTGGTTGGTTTGCTTGCTTTAGTGGTGATGCTTCTCAACTGTGGTGGTTTGACGTCACTATCAAATGGACTCCCAGCTGCCCTCGTCCTCGTTTGATTCCATGTATGTTATGTAATCAGTTATTTTATGAATGGTTTATATTTGAAGCACTCAGTTCAGTGATGTTGAGAAAGCCCTAAACACTTAAAGGGCTTTTTACCTCTATGTAGTAAAAGTCACTGTAGAATTTGTCATGAGATTATCAACTATCAACTGATTGAATGAACAAGAATAGAATGGAGAGGATTACATTTTAGAGCTGAAGAATTATTTAATGATGCATTTGATGATTGAAGAAAAGCGACAATGAAATAGTGGAAGGATGAGATGGAATAGAAACTTAGTTGAAGTGTAAACCCAGTTTGCCATGAGGAAAATCTTTAAACAAATTTCTAAGCAATTGATTTTTATGTGGTATCAGGTTATACTTTATGTAATCGTCAGTTTTATTACCTCTGCTAGTGGAGTTATTAACAGGGATTATCCCCATTTTTCAGTTTGTACGAAACAAGGTCGTAATGGTGCATGAAAGAAATGAACTTTGGTTAAAATCTGAAATGTGGAACTGGCATAAATCTTGACTACTGCCAAGCACTGGCAAAGACATATGCTCTACCAAGTCCCATCTAGTTTCTTTGTTTTTCTTCCTTCCTTTTTCCTTTCTGTTTACTTCTCCAAGATGATCTGCTGAGCAAACACAGACCTCTTTGCATTTTGATTTGCTCACCACCTCAGCACTGGATGGTATTCTCTTTTTCTGTCTGCGCAGCTTCTCTTCTCTAGCATCTCCATTTTTCCACATCCTCCCTCTTTCTTCCGCTATCTTTTTCTCCATCAGCTGCCCTCTATTTTCAGAGATGTTCCTCCTCTCCAATTTGTCTCTGTCTCTCTTCAGGCAAACACAACTCCCTTTGGTGTTGCTAGTTTACTGAGTCCTGCAAAAGCACTCCCTCCTTTAGACAGATTCTCTCTTTACTCGGTCTCTTCTGCAGCTCGTTCAGAAAGCTGCAGCCAGACCGCTTACTTTAGAGCTCCCTAACTTCCCTGCATTGGCTTCCAACTGATTTTTTACAATCAATTTTTACTCATTACTTTCAAAGCTTTAAATGGTCTGGCATATATTGGTGAACTCCTATGTGCATAAAAACAGTGAATGTCTTAGGTCCATTGACAAAGCTCTTAACTGCCCCCACGTCTAGATTTTCAACAAAAGGCGACTGCACTTTTGCAGTTACCACCCCTAAAAACTGGATCCAACTTACTGTAGAAATTCATTTGCATTCCTCTAGAGCTGGGGTAGGTAACTTTTTTCAATTCACAATTTTGACAAATTGTGATTGTACACAGGGGGTCTGATGTACTAGTGTCGCCACCTCAGCACGGTGCAAGCTAAGTCGGTTCCCTGACTTGGCTCGGCCAGCCGGAGCTACGGTACGTTAGCTTAGTTTACCATCAAGAATGGCAGAGAAAGGAGCCGACTCGCCAGTTCATAATCCCCCATTACATTAGTATCGGAGGCACATGCACAAGCATGCACGTGGTTGGGAATCACCCTTTCAGGTAGGTGCTGAGTTCAAATTTCCAACCAAATTCCACCCACTGTACAAAGTTACCTACCCTAGCTGTAAGTCTCTACCAAAAACTACCAAAAACAGTTTACCATCTAGAGCTTTTGTTGTTTATTTGTACTTAGCCTAGCTAGTTAGTGAAACAGGCGGCATCGAAGGCACGACAAGCCAAATGAACACTTGTTAAAAACGTTAACCTCCATCCAAACTGAATACCTCCTGGGAGCCGGAAGTTGTCTTTCCCCGGCTCCCAGAGAGAGTTCAGCCACTTCCCTCACATCAGCTGCTTAACCACTTTCATAGTCTCACTCTCTAATCTTATTCGTTTTGCCTCTAGTTTTACACCAAAATCTTTTTCCAGCCGTCTCTTGAACTGCTCCAGCCAGCTGACAAATTCCATTTAACCTTGTATCTCCACCTCTATCCCCCTTCTCTCTTTCTTCCTGGCTTTTTTTTCTTTTTCTGTATCTCCTTGAGGTCAGCAGCGCCCACCTTGTCAAGTCTTTTCTGCCTCTCAGCAACAAAGACCTCTCGGCCATCCAGAAAATTTTCTCCTTTTCCACACCTGCCCAGTGATGACAGCCAATTCTTCAATCTCACGCTTTGAGGTTCTTCTCTTTCACCTTGAGCTTGCCCTGTGCCTTATTCAGTTTATTCTGTCTCTCATTTCAGGGTACTTCCTCCCTCCTTGAGTTTACTCACTTTTTCATTTGCTTTGTTTACTCTCTTTCTCCTCCAGCTTCCGCCTCACCTCATTTCTCATCTGTCTTTTCCATTCCTCCTCCTTGCTTTCTCCCTCTGTCTTCAGGGGTCTTCCTCAACTCCTCATTCATCGCACCTTGGCCTCTGACATTTTCTGTCTCTTTCCTCCTGCTGGGTTCATTCATGTTTCCACTGGAGTCCATCTTTTTGGACATCCAGGCTCTCTCCTTGAGCTTGATCTCTTCCGAAAGAAAGCCTCCTAATCCTTCATTATGTCGCTATCCCACAGCTCTACAATGGTCTTTATTATACAATCAGTAAAACACATAACTGCTTTGAACATTTGCAGACATTTTTCATATATATTTAGGCTATAGCTTATCTAGAACAAATGTTTTTACTTATGTTCACTCCTTCACAGTCCTCAGATATCAAAGTGAATCTCTCTCCATCTATGTCTCAGGTATCTCAGCTGAAATGATCCTCGCTGTTTTTATTGCACATCAAAGCTCTTTAATGTTTTTGGCATCTTATCCTGTCACCATGCCTTCAAGTCCAGCTTCTACTTCAAGTGTCCTCAAGAAGAATGGCACACACGTTTACGCAGGAGAATTGGGTCGGGTCACACACACACACACACACACACAAACACCTGCCTGATGCATGTTTACTGCCCTCTTCCTCTTCTCTTTTTCTTCCGAGCTGTTGGTGTTATATATAGTCCTGTGGCCCTTGGCTACCCTTTCGTACTGATTGGTTGCTAGCTGCATTTCCCAGCACCGTCCACCCTTCATGCTCTTTATCTGTTTGCCCTTCACCTTCTCTACCAAGGTTGCTGTAGCCAAAGTTGTGTTACCGGGGCCTAAAGAGAGTGAAGGAAGGCTTTAATCAAGGAACTGATTGATCAGATCCCTTGATTCTCAGATGAATCCATTCATGGGGCACCAAGATACATGAGGGTCAAAGCTGTTTTTTTATGTTACAGTGAACCAAATCATCCACTTTGCTTTAAAAATATATCTGTTTTCATTGTCAACACACTAAAAATGTATAATTTTGTTTGCCTGTGGGTAGTCAAACAAGACTGCAGCCTCTGCAGCCACATGTGTGGTGTATGTTTGACCAATCCCCAGGAGAGCTTCAGCGCTTTCAACAAAATACTGCAAAATTTGTGTGGACTGCCCTCTTGCCTGTTTTAAAGCAAAGAAGACTGAGATAAGATAAGTCTGTAATGTGTAAGGACCATAATGGTCCTATTTTGTCATCAAGGGTCGTGATTGTATCTGTCCGTCACAAATATCAGTTGCATAAGGAATAGGCTTTAGTAGCTGAAGTCAAAGCTAACTGACCCCAGTTCACTCCCATTCATGTTCAAAAAAATGTGAAAATCTGCTCCTTGAAACTTGGCATGCATAGTTGATTCCATCTTGTGAATATTTGGCAAGCATCGTTGATGAGAAGTCAAAATAGGCCCAGTAACAGGTAGAGTGGCTGACAGCAATACTGTTACTTTTCCACACATGCAGTGTTGTGGTTTTGACTCTCCCTTACTGCTACTCTCAACTACAGTGTTCAAGATGAAGTTCTTATCAATGATTTTCAATGCAGTCGTGGATTTCTGCAGTAGGTGTATCTCTAGAAGAATCACTGAGCAGAAAGAGGGAGAGAGTGTATTAGTAAGGTCAAACAGAGCTGAAGGCTGGGCCCAAGCAGTGGCCCTTCAATGCATGCTCAGACTATTAAAGAAAAAAGAAAAAAGAATAAGAACAAACGCTGTTGCAAATGTGATCTTGCACAAAGCACCTCTGGACAGAGTTTCCATGGTATACTGCAAGGCAGAAACACAAATTCCAAGCATGATCTAACAAACTTTTACACAATCCTTAGCTTTTCACCTCTTTCTGTGAAATGCATTTTAGCCCTTTAGGCATTTGTAGATGTTTTGGTGACTTGCTCAATAGCAACAAAAGCATGCCAATTTCCCACAAGCTAATTTTAATTTTTGATTGAAAAGCTGCTATCTGACATCGCTGAGCCAAGTGGAAAAAAGCTGAGATCTGTGAGGCTTTTCTCTTTATTTACCCTTAGGTTCTGGCTTTGCTCTTATTAAATCACCATCATGACCACATAATTCCCCAGAAGTCAAGAGCCATATTGATGATCAGCTAATAAAATCCTGCCAATGTCTCTGCGCAGGGTCCCTTCTGCACTGGTTAAAATTTCAGCAAACTTGCAACCTGAGAGAAAGTCAGTCATTAAAGCTCTTATAATAGTTTATTTTATAATTAATTTATTGCTATTTAGTGTTGTAATCCCCAAAAGAGCCTTTTATTACTGTAATCAAAAGCATATCCTCTGTGGAGGGTGAAAAGGACAACTGATTTATCATCTCATGCGTTGTGGCATTGCCAAGGAGCCGGGTCAGGTTACCTTCCCGAGCTGGCCCACGCTGCTGTGGTGTCTGCAGAGCGCTGCTGCAGTACCTGTCACTGCAGGCCTGTATCACTGTTACCGATACCCCTCCTCCTCTTCTATTTGGGGAACCGGAGCGGAAAGGTGCTTGGTCGGCCCTGAAAAGTGGCAGGGACAGGCGAACTGGGGCTTAATAAGCCCTGGAGAGGCCATCATTCTGGGCCAATCTCCATGTGTTGAGAGCTTTCTTGGCAACCAGAGCGCAGCATATGAAGGTGCTTAGTAAACTTCTCCCTCACCATGGCAGTGCGGCGAGTGAGGAAGGGAGAAAAAAAATAAAAAAGGGAGCTAGCATGTTAAGAGCAGCAGGGGTTGAGTGTAGTGTTGAAAGGCTGGCTGGTTTCCAGCGGAGTATGAAATGTCCAGTGTGGTGTGGCTGTGATAGACAAGCTCTAGATGATAGGCAAAAGTTTCCTCCACGCACATCCACTCTTTATTATCTGTTTGGAGGGTCTGGGTGGATGAATATGTATTTTCTGTTCTCAGATAGACCACAGAAATCGTGGAATCTGGCACAGCTGCATCATTAAGAAGACTTACGACAAATGTAGTATGGCCAAATAAAGTAGTTATTTTAAGTGTGAGAATGTTTCTCTGTATTGTGTAATGCTTTATCAAACAATGGTGTCATCACAGTTAGTGATAGGCTCACAAATTATCTTAGCCCTTAAATAAAGAGGTAAAATAATGTGGAAAAAAGTGAAAGACAAAAAAGGCTAACTCAGTCCTTCTTCATACTTATTTTTTTTGTTTGCCCAGCCTTCTATGTATTTTCAGCATTGTTACAGAATTGAAGTGTTGCTTTTGCATCAGAGACGACTGTTTTTTTGGTTGCAACTGAGGCATGAAAGTGATAAACACATAACCTGGCTAGAGAGGACCCTTTGACCTTTTTATGATCTTTTTTGTTTAAAAAGATTTTGCCTGTGACCTTTCCGGCAGTAATTCAGCGGGACAACAACTTCCTCTAACCACATGCACGAAACTTGCTTCTTTTTTGCCATAAACATATCAACTGACATTTTTTGGAGGGATTTTTATCATCCCCTTCAGCTCCCACATAATGCAACAATATCTGACAAGTCATGCTCTTCTTTTCAAAGCATGGCCTCAGTTTGTCAGTTGTTTACACTAAAATAAAATATGTGTCATGCACCATTAGTGCTGACTGACTTATCACATTGCAGCAACAACTCCGAGCTAAAAATAAGAGACTGCACCTATGGAATTTACTTAAAGAGCAATACACTGAGGAACCTGCTTTCTAAGAAAGACAGGGTCAGTGTGGACAAAGGAAACATATTGTACTTATCAGTAAAGTAGTGTGAAGACTTTGACAAAGACATGTCGAAACGCGTTAAGCATGTCTTTTAACCATAAAATCGTTTTTTGCAAAAAAGGCTAACTCCGTTTTTGCATTGAGGCTGTTGCAGTGGATTCTGGGGAGTTGCTGCCTTTCCCTTCTTGTTTTACAGATTGCACTTTGACAAAGACCACCATATTCTGTATTTTAAGACTTCCAGGCATGTTCATATTAGTTTTATTAATCATAACACGGTTAATGCCACCTGGGGTGTGGCGTGTCAGAGACTTCAGACAAAACATCTCCTACAAAACCACGTTTTTGGCCTTATTTCTTCTGTTTTGTTTCCAGTCTCTCTTTCCCTAGAAACCAGTTGACATGTTTTACATCAAACTGCTGGCACCTGACCAACAGCCGTTGCCCAGCAGAGTCACAAGAATGTAGCCCAAATATAAACAATGGTCCTGAAGTCCTAAAATACAAATGTGATAAGTTATTACCACAAGTTAGCTGTCTCAGTAATTCAACAAAATGGTATTATTTCAGTTTTGCTCATTTAATTATGGCTGTGGTATTAAAGGACTTAAAAATTGACCAACATCCACAGCCGTTATTGATGGAGCACTTTTCTTGGGAGTTTGACTGCCATGTCTTAATTTTCAATAGTTCTGGGACGATTTATTCAACGTAATTACAGAGCAATACAATTTGAGTGATTATTGCAGTATGAGGAGCATGAAAATAAAGGAATTGTGGACCTATTACAGCTGAATCCAAGCATTAAAAGAGCTATGAGCATAAAGCATAAAGAGCTCTATTAGTGTTGGAACCCGGAGACTTTTTGGCGCAGTCAGCTGTTTGTACAAGTCCACATGGACCTCGGTCCGTACAAAGCATGGGGTGGCTGTCACTGGGACACGGCTGGGCTAGCGGGGAATGTGCGCTAGCCGTGCCACAGCTGTCTGCCCATCTGTGAAAACTGGGAAGCGCTCGGCACAAAACCGGGGCCCCCGGTTCTGTAAACTGTCAGAGGACTAGGAGCAACAAACAGAACCGGAGAGATCGGCGCGCTGGTCAGACCTCTAGGGGGTTGCGGAGGTCACGGACCATGTGCTTGTGCTTTTCCTCCCCCTTCACCAAATTAGTTTCCATTTATTTTTACATGGTAACAGCGACATCAGTGCGTGACAAGTTCATAGACACATACTCAAATAAGCGCCAAGGAGCCTCAGTGGTGTGTCCTGGAGGCGAGGCGAGAGAGCCGGCCATTGATTGTGTTTAGCGTTGGCCTCCTGACCCGTACAACAAAGTGACGTGATGTTAACCATTGGAGCACTTCTGGCTTTATTTGACGTGACAGATTTTGGGTAAACATATACACAGTGTGGCCAAGCTTACACCACTTCTCCACCTTCTCCAACTAATTTCCTGACATGAAACTGGTTAGGTCAAATTAGCAGCCGCGCGAGCGCAAATTACAACCGATTTAAAGGAATCAATTTATCAATCGTGGCAGGTTAACGCGACATTTGTTTCTGATCAGCAGCTGAGGAATTCGGTCGAGTGCTTCGCTGCATAAAGTACATGGAGGAAGATTTAAAGGTCTGGTTTGTAGCACAGTCAGTGTTTCTGACAGGTGATCGCGGTAACAAACCCACTCGAATCACCAGGTGAATAAGTGCCAGTTTGCTATGAAACACGCAAGACAGGCGGTTTTACTATTTGAGCTTTAATAGGCAGCTAATAGCCCTACTTTCTGTGAGGTGTTTAAGGCCCACACTAAACTCTGTCATTCACTCCCCTGACCTCATCGTGTTTCTAATGGTCGAGGCAAGTGCCGCCAGACACTGACGCAATGATGCCTCACAGGCCGTCTCCACATTCAGGGAAATTGTGCAAAAGCATCTCCACTTCCTTAGGTAGAAATGCTCATTTTGCACATTTTGCGTTCCATGTTTTCCTTTATCTTTCTTTTTTTCCTCTCCTCTCCCTCGTCATTATTTCAGTCCATGCAAGTCTCCAGGAATCAGACTGTAATGTCAGGCTAAGCATGAGGTACTATCAACGATGGCGTGTGTTATTTATGAATTTATCCTTATCACTTTGACGTTACACATTATCCCACCGCCCATGCTAAATCTTAAAGAAGCACAGGATCAACTTTGTGGCAAACTCGAGGCAAAAAAAAAATGACTTTGGCTCGCTGATACACGGCTTTACAAGTGCACATAAGGATGTGGTCATATCTGCTGGGCGCTTTTTTCATGGTGGCTGTCATAAAAATAAGCTCACATAAGCTCACAGCATATCCTCTCAATGTGTTAGAAATCAAAGTTTGGCACAGTAGCGATTTTGGCGCAGGCCTGCAGAAAATCACCATGGCGCTATATCCCAGTTGTAATGGGTGGTCAACATGTGATATGTGTGCAAAACTGAGATAACTCTGAATGGAAATAACAGTTGATCTTATGGTATGTCTATGTAATTTAATGTCCTGATTATGAATATCAGAGAAAAATGTTCTTTTTGAGGCAGATCGGATTTGAACATTGGAAGATATGTGAAGATGAAAATATATCACATTCTTTCCCATACAAATAAAAAAAGAGTGCATAAGCAATAAAACACACCCTTCTGCACTTTAATAGACTCTGCTGATAGACACTTAATTGGTCAGGTACGACCAGTGTTGGGAAATGTAGTGCAATTTTGGAAGTTATCGCTGTATGCCTCAGGAAGTCAAGCTATATTCAAGGAAAACTCATCACAGGCTCATTCCAAGTTACTAAAGCTACTTCACTGTACCGGCACCAACCATTTGTAACGGCAACTAAGCAATAATGGGAGAAAAAATATTCCCAGAAATCAGTTTCTGCAGCTCAATCATGGAAATGAAAAGGCGAGTTAGATCTGCCAAGAGTCAGCAGGTAAATGTCACGGTTTACTAAGGCAAGTGGACCCAAATGCAAGAGCCAGGACACAGGGGCTGAGGGAAAATAACTATTTCATAAAGTGAAAAGCAAAAAACACAGGAGCGAGGCACAAGGAACACTGGAAACACTGTAAAAACTGGTAACACTGGAAGCAACACAGGGATGCAACACAGGGACACAAGATAAACGAACAAACGGGGAACAAAGGAAACTGACAGGTATATATACACAAGGAACTAATCACAGAACAAGACACACCTGGAGTGGGGAGGCACTGGGAACAGGAGGGAAACACTGGGATTGGGTAACAAGTGAGACAACGAGGGTGTGGCAGGCAACAAGACCAGGGCAGGGCTGAAGAGACTAACACAGGGCAGGGTGCAGGGGCACAGGCTGGGAAGGGCTACAGGGAAACAGGAGGGCCAAACAGAGCAGGGACAGAAAACCAAAACAAGAAACACAAGAGTCCATCAACAGAAACTAAACCCCCAAAACAGAAGTCCATAACCTAAAATCCCAAACACAAAGAACACAAGAGTCCAAAAGACAGAATCATGACAGTAAACAAGCAAAGCAATAAAAGAAGACCAGGATACCAAAGATGGAAAGAGGTGAAAGAACAGCAAGAAGGAAGAGACTCAGAGATGGCTTTGCTTTTATTGGACAGGTAAATACTAAGTCAGAGTAGGACAGGTATTTTGGAAAATCTGGCATTTTAAATCACATTTTTTATGACAGTGACCCAGGTTCGATAAACCTTTAGTTTAGCTTCAGTGAACAGCTTTAGTCACTGTCACAAACAATAAATGACTCCAGACTTTGGAAAAGCATAAGGAGAGCTGTTATTGGCAAATGTCTGGGGCGAAAACACATTTCTGTCTGTTCCATGAAGGGGTCATCAATCTGGTGAAAGGCGTAGCAAAAACAAAAGCCAAACAATCAAGTCACTACTGCAGGAGCGCACGCCGAGATGTGGAAATGAGGAGGAGAGGATCAAGACAGTTCGAGGAGTGCCAGCGATTAGTCCACCAGCAACACTTAGCCTGCTTTGACTGGGTTTGAGGTTCCCTTTTTTTTTTTTTTTTTTTTCAGGAGACTGTCTCATTGATATGCTAACCAGACACAAACACAGAAAACATAACGAGACTCCCTGAGATGGAAATAGTTGCAAAAACAAATGAAAACATGGTTCTGCATTCACTGCTCTTACTCTGTGATTTAAGCCAAGTTAGCGAACCAGAGCAACACTGTGCAGCGGGTCACCTGCTCAGGTAGACGTCAAATCCCCTGGCTCTGCTTTGTGGAAGAAATAATACTCTACTGCTGTCTGCTGTGTGTAACTGATATGATCCAGCTGACCTTTACAGCTCTCCCACCTGTCTCCCCCGACCATAGATATCAACTAGGGTGGTATGTTAAAACTGTCTTTCTTTACCATCAGCCAGGGACAGAAGGCCCAGAGAGAGGGGCCACTTTTATAAAATGTCTTTCTGTTTTCGGTTGTGATCATTTGCTTTCTGAAATTTTGCTGTGTTTTAAGTTTTGCTCATTTTTTGTTTTGTGAGACAACACTTCAGGACCACCGTTTGAATACGTTATAATAGAGGATAACTGAAAACAGGTAATTTTACATATTTGTGTGAGAGAGAGATGCAAAAGAGAGAAAGAGAAAGCAAGAAAGCTCTTTTTTTTGCAGATTAATATATAAATCCTTTATCTTTTCCCAGAAATCATCCTTACATCCTTCTAAGTCTCAAGCCACAGATCCATCGTGTTGAATGTAAATGGATACAGGATTTACAGATGTTTCATCATTTCTCTGTTTGTGTCTGAGAACATCAAAGAAAGACTAACTTCAACATGTGCAGTTGCTTTATTTTTTATTTTATTTTTTTGAAAGCAAATATTTATATTTTCAGTGCATAAAATGTGACAAATGCCAGGAGAGCATTTATTATACTGAACTCTGTTAGCCTGTTAGCCACAGCCTCCCTCTCTCTCTCTCTCTCTCTCTCTCTCTCTCTCCATGCAGGTAATTGGGTTAGTAAAGATGCTCACTTCGATTTTTTTTCTCCAGTTGTGCTCCGTTTAAAAAATGTTTAAAGATAACTCACTTAAAGGGTTTACATTAAAATGGTCGCAGTCATTACTCTTTGTAAGCCGTGCCAAAATGTTACAAATTATGCCTGAGGTCAGCTTAGCTCAAAGCTTTCTTTTTTAAATAAATGTTTCTTCATGTATGTCCTCACAACTATCACTGATAGATATCACAGGCATCCAGAAACATTTTATCACATGGTTTCAGGGAACCTTGGCCCCATTTTGGTTGGAATTCAATAAATCAAACGTGTATTTTATGTTGTGTTTGCTGCAAGTGAGCTGCATTAAGTTGTTATCACTTCTGCCAGATAACGCGAGTTTGAAGCCGCGTTAGATAGATGTTACATCAAATACGGTATCGTTGAGATCCATCTTCTCTCAAGGGTCTCTATATAGCGTAACCACCTGACACGGCAAAGGCTTTGTGAGCATTCCTGGGCTCTCAACAAATTAACCTTCTGTCCATTAAAGGATTACTATGGTGGCAAAATCGACAAAACCCCCCTCCGCTCTGTCTGGTGTTGGCTGTATCATACTTCATGGTGTTCGCAAACAGAGAAAACAGACAGGCCGGCCCTTGTTCGCCAGGGATCTTATCAGATCCCCTCGCCTCCATCCTTCACGTGTTAGGAGTCAGCGGAGGGGAGTGGGCTGTGAGGTAAGGCTGGAGGTTTTAGCCGAGCCCTTCTCCAATCCGTCTCCGCCTCATAGACTCCCATGCATCATCCCGTAAAAACAGACACTGCCAAGGGAGGGAGATGACAACGGAGAGGAAGCACAGAGGAGCTCTGTACGTGGCAAATTGTGTGTGACATACATTTTCGACACTGCTTTACCGCCTGTGTGTGTGTGTGTGTGTGTGTGTGTGTGAGTCATTGGAGGTGACAGGCAGCAAGCAACGGAATCGAAAGGCGGGGGGAGTCATAGGTGGACGTATTTATTGCATGTGTGATCTCATTCAGCACGCACACACACACACTTAAACACACACGCTCCCGCTCTGACTCAATACTTGTTGTCGATTCCATAGGCGGCTCAAGTCGAGAAAATAACCATGCGCTGATGTCATGCTCCTTTCCCGTGTTTGGTCCGACCGGCCCCATTACCACAGAAGAAAACACAACCTGACAAATGGCAGCAAGCTGGCCGCGCATTAAGGCGAAGAGAGCAAAACAACGCTTTGCCAGTGGTGAAATTAGTGGTGCAAGTAAGAAGATCTATCCAGGCTTACTGCATCATGATGAATGACATCGGCCCTCGCGTCTCAGGCCAACAACGGGTCTCTCCATCAGCGACTCCGGGCCGCGTTCATCACGATCGATGTCAAACGGTGGTCCAAGTAGCCGGGCTAAATGAGTTATAGCTAATTAAAGCTCATGCCCGCACCGGATCGGGTTGCATTGTTTGATAATGGTGTGGAGCGCTGACAAATACTGACAATACTGCCATGTGGGAGCCATAGCAGGGACTATTCTCAGTGTATTGAGCGATTGAAGGATTTGGAAGGAGGGGAGGGCGATGATAGAAAAGGCTGTTGCTGTGTAAAAGCAATATCTGCAGTCGTCATAATGGATCTAACCCCACGAATTGCTGTAAAGCAGGAAACATGGTGACATCGGCAGTCATCGGCTTGTATCAGGTGTCGCCCCGCGGTTGTCTAAGTTGTGAAATGTCACTTTGTCTGATGGAGGATGGAGAAGCTGCGAGGAGGACATGAGCTCAAGGCCGAGGAATGTGATGGATGAGGGGTCTTCTGGTCACCGAATCGCACAGACACACCCAGGTCTTCCGCTTTGTGATGTGTGGACGTGTGTTTGTGTCTGTGTGTGTGGGTGCGTGGGTCTAGGTATGTGCTTGGAAATGTATACATGTGACTCAGTAAGTGCCTCAGATGTTTGTGTGGATGGATATGGACACAACTGTAGTTTTTCCATTTTTAGAGGGAAAAAAATGGGAGTGTTTTCAAAAATGTCCATGTACACACTGGAACACAAAATCACACGAGTTTATGCTATACGAAAGAAGCTGGGGAGTGACTGGAGTGGTTTGTTGGTTGGTTACAAGTGCAAGTCCAAATACAAATATAACAAAGTCCAAATAATGTCCAACACTGTGCGGAAAACAAAACTGGATGACAGAAACAAGTCGTTTATATGGACATGATGATGTAAAGCTCCTACTGAAACTGACAAATGAACACAAATTGTTTAAAATAACTGAAAACGTCTGCTGTCGGCTGTGTGAGGTCAGCGTCTCCGCTGCAAGAATGTGCACAGAAGCAAAGTCATGGCGGTCATGTCAGTGATACCAAATTGTACCGTTTCACCTGTCCACTCGACAAAAGAAAAAAAAATTCCACTCTGGAGAGTTTTACAAAAGGTGCATTTTCATCGACCAAATAGTTTTTGTGTGGACAGGACGCCAAAACAGAAACAAAAATGTGTTTTTTTTTGTTCTCCAAAAATCTTTGCTATGTGGACATGGCCTCAGTCTGACAATCCAATCAGTAAGAGACTTTGGAAATCTTATTAAGGAACTTGAATGGTATCAAACGTCCTCTGATCTTCTGTATATGCTGCTGAGTATCCAAACAGCACACACACACATAAGCAGTAGCCCTGTTTGGCTAGATGTTGAAGTCTAAGACAGATGACTGACTTTACAGAAGCTAGCAGGTTACAAGTGATCTAAACAAGTTTGCTTTGGAGGCTCCAGCCAGCTTTGGAAGTAGAGTCACCGCCCAGTTCCAGAAAGTTCTACAAGCAATGTTTAGCGCGTGCGTGTGTTTTTGTCTGTATGCTTGTATCTGCCAGTGTCCTGCAGCTCTACATTGCTTAGTGTTTACTCAGTTGTCCAGATTAGATGCTAAATGGAGAGTGGCATACCCAATGTGACATGGCAGATCAGGTCCTATCCAGCCAAATCCCTCCTCTGAACCTCGCCACAAGCAAGCGACGGGGCAGCAAAGATTGTGTTCCTTGTTTGCACATTTGCACGCACACAGGGTCAGTCAACCTGTTGATTGCAAATTAAAAGCGTGACTCGTGTGGCATCGTATACGCCGCACTGTGACAAATTTGATCTCAGTGATTTGCGGAAAATGAGAACTTTGTGATGAGATTTTGGAAGAATGAGCCCAAGGATGCAAGATTGAAACAGGCACATGAGATGTTACCAGTGAACTGCAGTGCACAGAAATATGTGGATCAACTTGGCTTTTTCAAAGAGAGAGAGAGAAAAAAAATAGCTTGAGCTTTCAAATTGATTTTGCTGTGATGCTAAATGGGTAAACCACAGAGGCAAAACAAACATGAGGTCTGAACCGCAGATGCTTTTGGAGGCAAATTGCAAATTGATCCAAATCACTGATCTCTCTCTCTTTTTTATCTCTTCCTTTTTGTTCGTCATCTGTTTCTGTTGCTAGTTGGCATTTTGTCTTTTATGTTGAACTTCTACCACTTCTGTCACACCCCTAAGCCTTTGGACTAACATAAAAAGCATTTACCTTGATCACAGATAGTGATATTGTCTCTTTCCTAACCTTTTTTCTGGTGCTCACATTTTTTGAGCAAGTCAAAGCTTTTAGAGGCCTAAAGTTGCAAAGCACTCATCTGTCTTTATTATATCCCTTCCTCTTTTTTCTCTCATCTGTTTCTGTTGTTTGTTGACATTTCATTTTGTATTTTGAAGTGCTAGCATGGCACCCTATCTGTTGGACATGAAAAGCATCTACCTTGATCACTGATAATCT
>OMKZ01018527.1:36605-61261 GCA_900302535.1 Neoniphon sammara | reverse complement strand
CCAGCAACAGACATATTACACATACATATGTGTGTGTGTGTGTGTGTGTGTGTGTGTGTGTGTGTCGGCCACCAGCAACAGTTACAGATCAAAAGATGAGATGAGACGAAGCTGGATGTAACATAATCTGGACCTGATGTAACGGCCTCGCCTTGTTTCGATGATGTATCCACAGCAAACATTTAAAGAAGAAAGGGACAGAGAGAGTGCAGGGGAAAGAGAGAGAGAGAGAGACAAAAGGCAAAAGCAATAGAGAATTTAAAGGCCTGGGTTGGGGGTTTCTGTGGAGATTTCTCTGTGGTGATTGTAACCCTGGATGACTGCAGGGATGGTTTATAAACCCTGGAGTCCTCGCTTAATGGGATGTTAGGATGAAAGATAAACACGAACGTGACGTTGAAGGAAATGACCCCTGTCATTAAATGCCCATTCATTCTGATTAGAAGAGACACACACCGTGATAGATAGTGGTGCTGGCACACACAGTGGAACGCTGGATGTAGCGCTTATGTCAGAGAGGATTCAATTTTCGCTAAAAACCTCGCCCGGTTTGGAGATTCAACACATACCAGCGTTCCCATCTTGAAAGAAACCAGGTCATGTTTCATTTACTTCTGCAGCTTTTCACAGAGGAAACCCCTGCTGAGACACTTAGATGATCCACATGAATGCCATCTTAAATATTTGGAGCGCCTCCTCCTTGGGTCTGCGGTTTGTGGTATCCCTGCTCGCTAAGGGAACAGGGCAGACTGACACGGCCCGGGCCAGTGACAGAAGTTAGTCATCATCAGACGCATTCCTGCCTGGATGCATCCCCTGAGGAAACATTCCCATGTTGGAAAACGTGCGTCACAACAACTTGGTCGGGTTCCCTGTCAGACTGCCCCTCCGCTGGTGAGCAACACAAGGCTCAGGGGTCAGGGTGAACCGCAGGTCTAGAGTTTGTTTGGTTGTTTGGTTTTCGTTCCGCATTCCCATGTCTTGGGTGAATGCGAGGACTTCCTCTCCCATACGTCCAGATACGCATAATTAATTGGAGCAATTTTAGGGGTCCACTTTGACATTAAAGAGCAGCATTGTAACCGGAGGATTTGTGAAAATATACAGTCATACACGATCTCTACTACTTATTTATTTTCACTTATTGTGGATAGTAATCACGTGACTGATGTTTGATAGTGATCTGTGCATCTGCTTGACTCAGACAGAGGAAAGGAAAAAGGACAAAAAAGTGGCTATTCTTGTAATTTCATACATTTCATGCTTCTTTGCAATCTTTTGTCTGAACCATTTCCCATTTCATTATCACTTTCTTCCCTCTCTAAGGAGAAAAAAATCTTGTCCAAAAGCATGTTACGATGATATGAGGTAGGTATGCTGCCACTGGAATCACCGACGATAGCCAAATTATCCTTGTCTAGACTAAAATTCATTTCCAGAATGAATTTTGATAGCAATAACAAGCAAACGTCCACATGGCTGTACCCATACCAATAAAAGAAAAGCAAACATTTCTGTTGGATGTACTCAAGCCTTCTCTCAGAAGAGCTGCAGAGCCGAAGTTCAAGGCGAAACGTTTTCTCCATCTCGTTTTTTTTTTTAATGTGGAAGGAAAGTTCATGTTTTTCAAAGCAGGACGTCAAACATTAACTGCCCTTTGCTTTCGTTAACCACATTTGACTTTAAAGATGAATTGGCTTTCATCTTACATATTACAGACATGCCGAAAACGTTTCCCAATTCATCTTGCTGTGCTGTAAATAGACGCTCTCAGCTAATCGTGGAGGACATGTCTTGTAGACATAACACTGTCACAGTCCTTGATTTAAAAAGGCTTCTCCGGCTATACATAGCCTGATAGTTTTGTCAGTGATGGTACATTAGTGCAGATAAAAGAGAAAGCCAAAGGTAGGTGATATTAGAATCTGAAAAAGATGTATATATATTTTTTTTGTCATGGTAATGCATGTGAGATACTGTATGAGGATGATTTTCCCAAAAGAATCTAAAAACATTCTGGCAGCAGTACATCCAGTCATCATCTCTGCTCTGTTCTCAGGGTTTTTATATTTTTGGATGCTTGACCTTGTCCTAATAAACTTTTAAATCTCAAATTTGACTCAAGCTGAGCCACATTTCTGCCAACTTATGCATTTCAAAAAAATGATGTAGGACCAATTTCATATCACCATAAAATGATTGTTTGGTTGGCTCGGACGTTTTTTGAAAATCAAGCCTAACTATTTTTATAGTGGTTTCCCGCTTTTTGCAACATGAAGTTATTGTACCATAGGAAACTTATTAGTCATTTGAACAATGCAACAAATCAAATTTTACACCACATTTTCCACATTGTTTCCACATGTTCTTGCAAATTGTCACTTATTTGGATAATGCCTTCCATTGCGTTCAATAATGTCTTGGAAGGCTTGTAGTTGACAAAATGTTTGACAAAATGAACATGGAAAATCAATTTGGCCTGAAAAGTTTGACATAGGGTTAGAGGTCCTGTTTTGCTTTTTCCATAGAAAAACTAAGCAACCTTAGAAACCGGAGCGTTAATGTTTACCAGAATATTTTAGCATTGTTTCACGCAAAGCACTTTTGTCAAAATGTTGTGATAGAAAACCTTTGATGGATGAAAAGTGGTGTGCCTCTGGTCCTGCCAAGCGGTTTTTGGGCACCTCACACTGAGCGCCACGATTTAGCCCGTGATTTATATAGAGAGATGGTTGGTTTGGTTTCAAGCCGTGTACACAAGGTTCATTTTGTCCTTGGAAATGCTAAACCAAAACTGATTGAAATCAACACAATAGCATCTTGACAGAGACACAAAGGGCAGAAACGGAGAGAGGCAGAGGAGGAGAGAGGAGAAAGTCTGTGGAACAAGAGACAGAAAGAGAGGGAAAAGAGAGAGAGAGAGAGAGAGAGAGAGAGCAGTGGGTCCTGGCAGCAGAGGGGCTGTTTGTAGGATGGCAGTCAGTCTCTCTGGCTGAGTAGAGCCCAGGAATCAACAGCATTCGGCCAGACTACCAGTGATGAGTCCCAGTTTGGACCACCCACCTCACTGCAGACCTCTGCTCCAGCCACCTATTGGTCCTATTGATCAATCCCCCACTTTAGAGTCACATCTAAGCAGCTATTTTTATTCCCTGAGACATGGGGGGTCTGTTTGCCTCCGTCTCTCTCCGTCAATCATTTCTCTGCCTCTTTCTCGCGCTCTTAGTCTCTCTGATGAGTTTTTATGTGAGAGGAGATGAAAACAAAATAAAATGTGGCAGCAATTGAGTAAACGCCTGGTTGTTGGTCATGAGGGCAAAGGTCACACAGGTCACAGACTGAGCTGTTATTCACCTAATCTTGACAGAGTTTAAGGCAGAGAGTCATACACTGTCTGACAGAGGCTGGGTGAGGGGGACGTCTAAGATGCAGAGGGTGCTGGAGGCACAAAGATTCAGTCATTGCATTGATGCATCTATTATAAATTATTCGATTAAACTGCAATGAACTACTGAAAGAAATAAACAGAATGAATCACTGACTTTTGCCTGAGTCAGTATGAAGTGCTTTGTACAGATTCATTGAAAATTCTTAAGAAAAAGATCTAACGTGGTGATCTAAGAGAGTACAATGAATTGTACAATGAATTGTGAAATAATGTGTTTTTAGAGTAAATAATTTTTTTGGCATAATTTTTTTTTTCACATTTCAGAAGAAAAAGGATAGCCTAACATTACTGGACATGTTTCTTTAATGGATATTGGATATTTAATGGGTAAAATTTTGGTCCTGAATTGGTGACTCAAATTGCGGTTTATAAACTCAAATTGAATTACATCATTCCAAAAAACGAAAAATCGTTCTGAAGTCAAATCCTCAACTGGCGAATCCTGAATTGAATCAAATCGTTAAGCCAAAGATTCACACACATAGAAGTTGCCTCTTTCCAGAAGACACAAGTCTGCAGAGTGATGGCAAAGAGAATCAGGGCAACACCTCTTAGTCTTAAAGCCTTAAAGACTTAAAGTGAATTATAGGCCAGGTTTCAGGGAGGTGTATCAAATTCACCCTTCACTGTCAGTCGGCGATAAGGAGGCGTAAGTGTGTTCACTGGCATTGGTCCCAAGGTGGCTTGTGATTATGTGGGGAGGTGCTGATGGGATTTTGGGGGGTGGGGGGGTAACAGCCCCTCTGCTGTTGTCCATTAAAGTGGTCTGAAATGATTCCAGGCCTGAGCGCAAGGAGAAGCATCCCAGAACCCAGATCGCCCCACCACCACCATTACAACCACCATCACCTCCCCAAACACACACACATACACACACACATACACACACATCGCCAGAGATAAGCAGAGATGTGACAGAGCTCCCTTACTAAGTGTTTTATACAGTCCAGGCCCACTGTTTTGTACCTCTCCCAGTGTCTCTCAGCACCACCGCTGCTGCTGTTTAGAAAAGATCAAGACCCCCTTTTGGGATGGAAGTTTCTCTAAATGGGAAATGTCAGAAAAGTGGTAAACATGTGTAGTAATCTGTAACAATAATAGCAGGGAGTATCATCTTGAGGGATTATCCTGTTCTTGGCTCTCAAGCATTGGCAATTTAGCAGCTCCAGCCACGATAGTGTATGGAATAATGTTTGTCGGGGATCTTTGCTGATGGATGTCATGCCTTTATGCTTGTGATGCTTTCTGTGAAAATATGCACACATGGTTCATTTAGTAACCTAAACACTTTTCCTTTTAAGTGATAAACAGTCGCTATTTCTCCCGGAGCTGCGCCCTCCTCCATCCTTTATGTTGTACAGCTTGTCAATTAAGTCCTAGACAGCCCAAAGCAGGTTTTATGTTTAACAGCTGATTGTAACTCACTAAGTATTGCTCATAAACCGTCCAAACAGACGGGCTTGTACATGCAGCGATGGTGACATTCACAGGGTGCAGTTAACATAGCTGGGGGATCGGGATGTCGGGCAGCATCATTAGCAAAGTCACAGGCAGTCTGCGTGAAGCCAGGCTGTGCCAAATGCAGCACCTAAAACCTTAATGCCTCGGTGTAAAATAGCAGTTAGGGAGACATAAAGTTCTGTTTATGTGACTCTCACTTAGCAAACGGTGATTATGTAAAACCAGAGGTAAGATTTAGTAGATCTAAAAGCGGAGCCTATAGTGTTATTGCACCTTCTGGAACGTCTCTTGCTATAAATCTGCTTTGTCGCCTCTAAAATCCAGAATAATTTTTATTTTCGTGGAAAATGGTGTTACCTTTGAATTCCTTTCTATTTTCAAACTGTGAAATGTCGCTTTCTTTTTAATAGGGGATTTACTGGCATTGAGTTAAGGAATTTGCAAAATTTAAATATAAGACAAAGCGATATACAAGGGGAAAAAATATAATGCTGTTGCCGCACTGATTTTGTACCACTCATGTTCAAAAACTACACTTAAAGATTCTGTTTAAAGATAACGTGACATGTCAATATTTGAAATCCTGCTTTGAGTTAACTTCATATCCTTTAACTGCACTGATATGCCACGTAGTTAAGAGGTCAGGCCTGACTCTGTAGTTAAAGGTGACCTCCACTTATTCAGTTGACCCGTTGTCGGTGGGCTCAGCATGGAGGCTTACCAAACACCACAGCTCCAGCTAAGCCAAGCTGTCCTGGTCTGTAACATGTTTCTGTCCAAATTCCAGTCCGTGAGGGGAATTTAATATCTATCAGACAAAATTAGCGCCTGGTTCAGTCATTGCATTGGCTCACAGCTTTTTGTCTGTATCTTTTGACAAAAAAAAGGCATGCTGAACAGAACACAGTACCACCTACTGAGATTATTTCAGTCTCACTGAATACAGTCTCACTAAAAATAGGATAGGCTGTATTCTTTTGTCTGGTCAAATGTCAGAGAAATCAGTCTCTGGCATAAGTGCCTCAAACCCTAACCTGAACAGCTCAAGAGAGGGAAAAAAAGAGCACCACAACCTTTGCATGCACATTATGCACTCATATTTATTTCACCATCCCAGTCCCATTCCCAAATGACACGAATGCCTCACCATTTGCATTTCAATACTGGCAGTGGAAGACTCTATTTGCTTTCGCTGCCTGCAGTACTTCTGTTGGTACTCGCTGACTGGAAAGCATTTAAGCAGGGTAGAGGTTTAGAAACCATCTAAATAACCTGACACCCACATAGACCTATTTTACTGCTTCCCAAGTGGTGCTTTTACATGATTGGGCGTGTTTGTGTAATCTTGTTTCTCCTTGGTACTTTCCATTTATGACCCCCACCAGAATCCAGCCATGAGTCAGCCACATTCCCTGGGAGACGAGCCATGAAGCGAGCGCTGGGCTTAGGTTTCTGTCCGCCATCTGTCCCCTCATTACCTTTTTTTCTCAAGGTGACTTACGGGGTGCAAAGCATATCAAAGTCCATGCAGAGTGCACCAGTTAGTCTGGCAGATTAGCAAACTGCAGTTGCTAGCTGCAGTGAAAAAGCGGACAGAGACTAATGTAGGGGACATTGTGGAGTGAGATTTACAAAGCAGTGATCATCCATCCTGAAGGTTGAATTTAAGTTTTGAACCCAGGCCTAAAAGAAGATGTTCAAACATGCTAAACTATCTACTGAGATTTTACATTTCTACATGGACTGAGAACCATTTCCAAACGCAGTCATATTCTATGGTTCATTATCAGCAAGGGTAATCCATCATTGCTTGAGCTTTGTGGATTCCAGACTCCCTGTTTTCTTTCCAATTTCTTGGGTCGGACCATTGGAGATTTTGTGGAAAGTGACACTTATATCAGCCTGATGTAGTTCACAGTTAGGGGAAGCTGTATTATATCTGAAACCCGTCCCGAAAAAATGTTATATTTCGCTTTAATATCGATGCCAAGAAAGGATATTACATTGAAAAGCTAATTCGACTTGGCAGACATGTGCTAATGGCTGAGAGCTGGCTGTTTCAGCCGAGGAGAAAAAGGTTCCATCTCTGCTTTGACTGTTTTATTATCTATCCAGCCTTGGTTTGATTGAAATCTTGAAATTCGGCCATTCTTTATACAGGCAAGCAATTCGGCAATTCCCCTCTCGCTGCAAGTGCATGCTTTACCATAAATATTATGAAGATTTCACTGCGCCAGCAATCTTCAGCAATCAACTGACGTAATATTCGCAGTGCATATAGATTTGTCCTTTCATTTTAGAAGTCTGATACAAAACAAGTATCTTTTATTGTCCTTTTTGATATAATATTTTGCTTTGCCAGGCCCTTTGTTCACTGTTTTGTTTGTGTCTATATGAACCGTACACTTTTATTAAGCAGCACTGTGTCCTTTCTCTGGACTGTTCACCACATAAAACTTGAATTGGAAGTATTCCAATAATGCAATTTTCAAGATGGGATATTGATTAAAATTTAAAGTTTTGAATACATTATCCTACCAATCCATTACTCTCCAGTGCAGAGCATCACAAGATATAGCAGGATCATGAAAGGCTGGCCAACCTTATGGCCTGTGTGTGTTGAAAGAGGGAGTGTGTGTGTCTGCTTTAATGTCTGGGTAGTCTGTGTGTGTGTATGCATGCATGTGTGTTATCTTCACTCAGGCATGAGGACGTCCATACGCAAGTCAAACAGTCACAGCTCAAGCCAGCTCCCATAGGGTTACATATGTTGAGGTCTCTTTGACTGGGGGATCGCCGGACATTAGATCTAACGTGATAATGGGAACAATCTGTACCTTCAGAAGTGAGATATTTGTGTTGTCACCAATTGCTTTCGCTCAAAGTGTCTTTGACTCACAGCGAAACATTTTCCTTCACAGACCAATGCGTGTAGCACAGCTTGGTTTTCTCCAGTGGGTGAGCACTTTGATTCACTCTCCAGTCAGAGAACAGGACCGTTAAATGGTTGCTGAGTAAGGACATCAGCACAACTGACACTGTTTGACACGGATCTGATGTGACTGATGCATTCCTGAAAATAAACCATTACAATGCATTGGTGAGGCGAAACAAAACAGAGCAAGCCGAAAAAATAAAGCGGTTAAGTCCCCCACTAGTGTAATATCAAATCCCCTTACCAAGCACCACAGTTAAGTCGCTAGAAGTCTATTCTTTTCCAGTGGAAACTTGGCCAGTGTCTGGACGGTCAACAAGCTTGATGGCCGAGCAAAGTGGGCCACAAATTAACTTTTTTTCAGATGTCAACACTTGATGCAATTCACATGCCTCCTTGTTTCCCTACAAATGAGATTTTGTTTCATGAACAATAGATCTGCAGGGTAAGTGCAAAATGAGCGAGACATTGATTGCAATTTGCAACCATTCAAAGCTTCCCAGTTTTCAAGAATTTTAATTTGAAAGACTGCAGGAATAAACGTGTAAGACTCAGTGTTTGGAGAACACTGGCATCCATTATTGGGGTTTAATGGTAAACAGAACTCATTTTATTTTAATGCTTCTTAATTAGCTCTTAACGGCAAGGTGTTGTTAGCTTGTTAAAAGAACAGCCAGTGAAAATAAGCGAAGAATACATGATTTGCATTCTTATTTAAAATGCGTGTAACTGTCTCCCTCTCTATTTTCCACCTGTCCAAATCTTTTTCTTCCTTTAGAGGAAAAAAAGAAAGAAAAAATGTTATTGTTATGCACAGTGTAATGTTTTAAAAAACAGTGAAACATCACAGGGCACTCAGAAGACAATACATACTAGTCCTTATGTTTAATCCATAAGAACAATCCTGTCCAACCCTAACTTGTCCTCCATCTTGTCATTTGTTTGGGTTTGGAGATAAGGATGAAAGAGCTCTTTCAAGACCAGCTCCAGTGAATATCTGTTCATCTCTGCTTCCTCCATCTCCAGCTAACTGCCTGCATCTGGCCTGCCCTATATTGCTGAAGTCATTCTTTACTGGGGCAGTTTCATGTTTGCGTATATGTTTTTTAGATGTAAGAAATCAGGTGTGAAATGTTGATGAAAGAAACTAATTAAAGAATGCGGTATCTTAATCTGGGTATATGTTATTCATTAAGCCTATTGTCCAGGGTTATGGATATGAATGCATCACTTGGAATAAACTGAATGTGGCTCTGTTTAATTGGATTTTCTTTTATTTTGTTTTATCAATATGTACATAAACTTCACCAGACATTTACATTATGCAATTAAACAAAAGTCACACATTACATACATTATGTATTCTCTTTAGTTGGGGAATTAGGGATTTGCAACATCTGTGACTCTTCTACCTAATTCCCACAGTTTTGAAGTTTGTTGCATCCATTTTCACATTATGACTTTATCCAGTGATGTTAAAATTTCTGTGAGATGTGCATGTTATTATCAGATCCACAAAGACCTCTGTTTTGCAAGTATTTCCAATTTAAATTAGGCATGGCAAAACATGTTGATCATAAATGTGCATCCACTGAGTGGAGAAAATGCTAATTAAAGTCAGTTTATGGACCCTGACATGGCAAATGTCCGTCAGCTCTTTGCCTTTGGTACCCCCATTACCCTCCTTTGTCTTTTGCTGTTTCCCTCTGAGTCTCATCCCTTCTCGTTGTTTTGGGCAGATCGAGAACTACATCAAAGAGAGTATGAAGACAGAAATGGCGCAGCTACAGCAGAGTGCCGTCCACAACCACACAGCGGCCATGTTGGAAATGGGCACCAACCTCCTCTCTCAGACAGCTGAGCAGACGCGCAAGCTAACTGATGTTGAGACACAGGTACCAACAACAAACAGCCTCATGCTCAAACAGACACACACACATACTCTCACACAGGCATGACCTCTCTCTCTCTCTCTCCCCCTCTCTCTCTCTCTCACACACACACACATGCACAAACATACACACTCACACAGAGACACACTGAGAGGATCCACCTCATGCTCCATTAACCCGGCTATTCCACTTCCACAGTGGTTTGTTGAAACTGGCCAAAGACAATATGGATGCTATAAAATACCCTCTTTAAATGTTGTGGCTTCGGTTTCCTCTTTTGTTTGTGGAAGAGTTGGAGGAGGAGGTGATGGAAGTGAGGTTAGTGCGGGGTAATTTTTGCTTATGTACTACAAAGAGAACTGTTTGCTGAGACAAAATGATTCTCTATCATAACACAGCTGAATATCTTATAAGTATTACCATGTGTCAAGTGAAGCTGATGGTTTCTGGCCTGCAAATATGTTTTGCCGCAGCACCTTCATAGACCTAGGACGCCTTTAAGAAAGCCTTAAGATGGTATTTCTGTTCTGGAATAGGTTTTGTTGCAGATGTGCATGATTTCAGTCAGAATTATCACAGCCAGCACGGTATGTTTGAAGGCAGATTGGCGCAGCGAACCATATGATCTTTGTATTCTGTAACTGTATATCTGTGTATTTCTTTCTTGGACCAGGTTCTGAATCAGACGTCCAGGCTTGAGATCCAACTGCTGGAAAACTCTCTCTCCACAAACAAATTGGAGAAACAGCTAATGATCCAGACCAATGAGATCAGCAAGCTCCATGACAAGAACGGGTAAACACTGCAAGCAAACAAAAACACACAAGCCAGCTACCATCTATACTGCAACAAATTGGATTAAGATTGACTATAGGACATAATAATAATACTACCAGCATGACATTTTTGGTCTGTGTAAGAGATTTTTTTCAGTGCATTTATGGGTAAACAAAAAAATGAGCAAGGCTACTAGCACTCATTGATTTCCACATAGCTTGTTCACTGTCCAGAAAACCATTCAGTTGTATACACAACATCATAATATGAAGCTCATATTCTCTGTCGTGGAGAACATGAGGCCATGACTTCCAAGTTGGGCTGTTAGACTTTAAGCATAGTTGCAAAACAAGGAATTATAATGTGGCTTTTGGATACATTCTCATGCCTCCTAATCTTGTTTTTTAGAGTGATTGGTCCAGTGGGATTGTCTCAGTTTAAAAGGGCTTGGGCCACATTGCTCACTGCAGGCCATTGCATCCATAGAGACTCCTTGCAATCACTTTGAGAAAAAAATGAGCAGTATTTGAGAAAGTAGTCTCTGGTGAATCTGACTTTGAGTTATTCTTGAGGCTTATGGAGAAAGATTGCTATGGGCAATTTCCTTAAGCTTGAGCAATTATGAAATTATTCATATCCCGTTTTTGTACGTGTTGTCTTTTCTTTTTCCTTTACCGAAGCTATGAGGAGGATGGAGGATTTGATTAGTTAATGAATTTGATGTCAGCCTGTATCATCTTTCAGACATTAGACTTCACAGTGGTAAAGAATGGATACTGTGAGGGCTTTTATTTATTTTATTTTTTTTTTACTACAGATGAATCTGTAAAGTATATGAGGAAGCACATGTTTATTTTGTGTGCAGCACACATGGCAACCAACCCTTCTGACATAATTATTTGCATTTCTATCCTGTAGACTTACGTTCCTTTGTTTGTGTTCCCATGTTACTCAGTGGGATAGAAAGAGTTTTATAAATGAAGGAAGCTCATCACCACAGTTTGATTGTAATTACTTGCATTATTCATCACAAAGTAACTGCAGGAGACAAATGTCAAAGGTTAAGGACTTTATTAATTATTCTTTTATCCACTGTCCTCCGTTCATTATGGATCTTATGTAAGAGGAAGTGTACATAATCACATAATCATCGCTATCATTATTTTAAAATTGTAAAGCAATATTCAATCCATTTAAATCCCATTGAAAACAAAGGAGTCTGCAACCTCACCCTTGCAATTCAAAGTAAACAGAGTCCCTGAACATTAATAATAATTACTCACCATTCTATATAACCAGCTTTGCCTGACCTTCGTCCTTTCCCCCAGCCTCCTGGAGCAGAAGATGTCGGAGATGGAGCTGCGACACCGTGAGGAGCTGGAGACGCTGAGGCAGGAGAAGGGGAGCCTCCAGGCCCTGGTGGGGCGTCAGAGCGGGGTTATCAGGGAGCTGGAGGCCCAGCTGAGCCGGGCCACAGGGAACAGCACAGCCCTGCAAAGACAGCAGCAGGAGATGATGGACACTGTGCACAACCTGCTCAACCTCTGCTCCAAAGATGGAGGTGGGTTAATTAAAATCACAGTGATAATATCAAAAAATATTGAGAGGATTTTTCAGACTCTGGGCCTCTGCAGTATTTTACAAGCAAGGAAGCAAAAATTGTTATATGCCGGGTGGTTACAAATTGAAAGTATACATGCATAACCAAATGTTCAGCCAAAGCCATGGTGCATCACATCACTGAAAATCATTTCTGGAACATTAAGTTAATTTGAGCAGATATCACAGTTACACCTTCTTCTGTTTCACAGTCCTTGTAAAATAGAAGTTGAAATTGTGAAGTTGCCAGTTCTATAAACCTTACCCCGTGCTGAGAGAAAAAGGGATGCTCGAGCCTTTAACCTTTGCTTCACTGAGATCAACATAAAGAAAGAAATGTGTTTCCTATTGTAACCCAGTATGGTGCCCCTCTTCGAGAAGTTTGGTCCCTCTTATAACCCAGCATGGTGCTCTTTTTACAATAATCACTTATCACGCATCATCCTATAAAATGCCTGCTTACCACTTCACTGCTATGTCAAACAGCCACCGATTTCCAAGTAATAGACCCTTATTATTGCTCTGTGTATCCCCGCTCTGATCATAAGAGGTCAGGGATTTCCCTTTTGGCCTTACGCTTGACCCAGGCAGCAATGCGACCCTGCAGTTCGGTCAAACACAGTGAACTCATTACCCCGGTCTCAGCAGCTTAAACCCCCATAACACCCCAAACCCACTTGATCCCAACATTGCCCTCAAATCCCATTGGTCACAGGAGATTTCGCAGTAATGTCTGCATGGGGGATTGGTTGTTCACATAGGATTTGGAGGAACTTTGGCTTCCCCCATCTCCATTTGCGGCATTTCCCTGCAGAGACACCTCAAGACCCCACATGGAGTTCCTGGGGTTCCCCGCCCGACAGCAAAAAACAAGGGCATGGATGCATATGGCAGACATGAGTGGGTAACTGCTGCACATGATTAACACATGCTTTGAATTAATCATGCCGTTCCCTTTTGTAATTTTAACGTCCCATGCAATAGAGGCCACAGGCAGTCTGTTTTAGTAGTCCGACTCTATCATCGCTATTTGTGAGTGTATGGTGCAGTTAATTTCCAGAGGCCTTTTGAGACCGTTTTGGCATGACTAGCTATTATGTATCACTTCCGCATTTTCCATGTGGAGATTCAAGTGTGTCCTCATGCAACACTTTTGGCTCGCTGTTGTACTGGATTTGCAGTCTGTCCTGTTTGATTTGTTATGCTTCAAATAACGCTTCCAGGGCAGTTCCCCACTTTTCATTTTGTCGCCTTGTCAGCCATGTTATCTCCCTGCCATTTCCAGAGTCAGTGGGGTCAGTTAAGGAGGGCACCGCAACCCCCGTGATTGGTGGCCGCCTTAACGAGAGGCGCTTGAAATGGGACGTGGCCGCCGCTGCTCTGTGGTTGGTCTCTTCCTCCTCCACAATGGCAGAGAGGTTTGAGCCGGGCGCGTGGGTCAGAGGTCTCCCCCTTTCCTCACCCCAGCCTGAATAAGTCAAACTGTAATGGCTCCTGGGGGATGCCCTGTCCAGAGGAGGTGAAGGAGTAGGTAGATCACCCATTCTCCCGTTCTCAGTGGCATTCACAACAGAGAAGCTCAGTTTACTTTTTTTGTCAACCAGAGGAGGGATTTCTTTTTGTTTGTTTGTTTGAGAAATGGATTAGTGTTTTCATTTGAGGAAAGGGTTCGCGTTTCATGCCATCGAGTGGCGTCTGCTCGCGTTAGGCTTTGTTTTGAAAACTGAGCCCGGGCATTTCCTTTAAAGCATCGACTCAAATCATTACTGACGTTGCTGTAGGGAAGACAGATACTCAGAAAAGGGAGTTTAAATACTAAATCTCCCAAAACATTCAGTATTTAACGTTGGTCCACAAATGCCTTCTCATCTAATTAAAGTTTCAAATGTCATATCCACCACTGCAGAGAAAACTGAGGACCAGAAAGACATTTTTGATGTGGCCAGATGCAGCTATGGAGCTCTTGTTTAGGTTGTAATCATTACCTAAACCTTATTTGAGTGCAATGAGGCACAGCACTTATTAACAGTAATTGACCTCAGCTTTGGAACACCCTTTAAAAATTTCTGGCTGCTAAATATGATTTTCTTCTACAGCGTTCTATTATCCCACCAAATGAATGACATCCATCATTTTTACAGCTGGCATACCCACAGTCTGTAGGGAGTGGGATTATTTCAGAGGGCCATGCAAGGTCTCGAAAAAGGCTTTTTACAATACAGTGCAGTGTGTCCTGCCCCAACAAAACTGCATTGTAAAAGCCTTTACTAAAAGCCACTTCATGATCCAAAAACAATCAGCTTTTTAAGCCTTTCGTGGTACATTTTTATGCTTCACTGACTGGCAGAATGAGTTGACACCTTGTGTTGCAACATGTTTCTGCATGCTCTTATTGCCAGCCACCTCACTGACCTTTTTCCTAAAAGTAGTGGTGTGTACCTCTCACCTCACTTTTCACAGAGGGAACCGGACCACTGCAAATGGTGCAGCATGATGCATGTGACTGTTCAGACTGATGTAAAATATGTTTTAGTGTGGGAAAACAAAATCTGCATGAATAAGTGGGAAACATTTGTTTGCAAAGGTCACAGTTAGGTTTGATTTTGAACTTTTTTTCCCCCCTGTGATGGATATGGACACCAAAAGTGCAAATTTAGATCGGTCGGTGAAACCTTACATTTCACTCCTCTATAAATGTGCGCCATTGAATTTGAGATGATGTCTGTTGGTGTCTGTTCTTTACTGAGCCCTATCTATTTTATGAATTGAAGAGTTCTTTTATTCTGTAAATATAAAGTAAATCTTAGGCTATGAATTTTCACGCTTTAGCTGCAAAATTTCACACCAGTCCCACTCACCGAAGAACAAGACATCATTGTTGTACATCCACCATGGGATGAATTTGTACTGTTTCATATTGCTTTACATCCCTCTGATATGAATAGATTACAGTAAGTAAGTCATTGGGTCCGATATGGAACCACTTCAATCCTCAGCGGTATTTTGTGACTGAACATGCTCACATGGGACTAGTGAGCTAGTGAGCTCTTTGACAGCCCATTTAGCTCCATTTCTCAGTCTCTTAGGGTCTACAATTTGGGCTCATTTGGCAAGGGTACTGATTTATGCAAACACCCAAGCCCTACTGGTCTTTTCACATGAACCCCCTACTGAATACAAGTCCCCGATGAACCACCAAATATTTGTCTGTAAATAAATATTAGAACATAAATAATATTTGTAGAGCTAGGCAGCAAGCTGTTCAAGGGAGCCACTCCTATATTGGAGCATCCAATCTCTCAGCAGATAGCCTCCAATGTGAGATTTCCACGGTGATTGTGAAATAATTGCTCATACCGTAAAAGATGGATTTCCAAAAAGTTCTCCTTTGACCGTGATCTCCGCGGCCTTTGTGATGTGCCCTGCTGTCTGACGGCTTGGGGTAAATTACCGCCTGAAAGAGATGTCCTTTGTTGTGTTAGAGTCCGCGGCGCGAGGGCCCACTCTGTCAACCTGTCACAGCAGGAGGCTCTTGTCACTGACACTCAATACTTTGTCAAAATGGCCAAAGATAGTACACCCAAATGAGCGTTGTTTCCACTGAAGAGTACTGGAATCCAGAGGGGCAATATCAAAGCAAGGGGCTAAGGACCACTGACACATTTCGCTTTGCACTGACATCTTCTTTGACTCAACCATCCCTACAATAAAAACAACGGCGTGAAAACTGAGATGAACTCCTACCATGAGCGGAGAGAGGGAGGGAGAAAAAAAAGGAAAATCGGAAGGAATTTCCATCAATATAACAAGGGCTTGGTGGGTAAATATAAACCACTTGTTATAACAGGAACTTGAAATTTATAGCTTGTAGTATTTTGTCCTTAGCCCCTTGCTTGGTTTCAAAATAGTGCCGCCATAATTATCTACAGATGGAAATGGACACAGCTGCCTCTTTGAAAAAGGTCTGTCAGAGTCTGAGGCCTTCTCCCAGAGTGAGAGATCATCCAGTTAATGAACTGCTGTTCTCTTGCTAATAAGTTAGTCACCCTCAGATTTTATCTGGCTGTTATGAGATATCCACAGCGAGACCTCGCGAATCAGCTTCTGCCTCAGTTTCCTTTGCACATTTTCTCCTCTGAGACTCGAAGATCAGAATTAGAACAAATGGACTTGTGAGGGGTTTGATACTGGAAAAACATCAACCATTTGGTGGGAGACATTATGTGGCGTGATAAAAAGGTACAGTTCATGATTTCGTAAATTACTGTGAACTATGATTTCCATGTATCTGACACTCTCCAGAGGCTGTGTCTGTGTTTCTCTGCAAGGCTGCAGGGCTATTCTTGTATTTACAAACCACATAACTTAACCCCAATTCGACTTTATTGAAAGACACAGGATTAGTGTGGCTGCTGTTCTATTGCAAACACACGTTATTCGATTCTGTTCCTGTCACATACTATATGTTGTGCCATCCATACCCGAGCTTTGTCATTCTTTCAGTATAAAGGTCTGTTTTTCTCATGTGCTTCTCAGAAAAAGTTGACAATAAAATGTACTGGTGGACACAAATAGATGATAACATTACAGAGACACCTGTTGCAGACTATATTTTGCACTTGCCAATCAATTGACTGTTGCAGTTCTAATAACATATCATGGTTTGCACCTGTATCTACATCAAGTATGAACCATTATTTCAAATCTGCACTTAAATGAGCATACCATCCTGTTTTAACCTCTGAACATATTGGTCCAATACAAATATTGGTTGCATGCAGAGAAATAGTTTAACATAGAAGTCAAGACTAAATTACTCCAAATCACTCCAATTTATGTTTAAAAAAATGTGAAAAACTGTCAAACTTCAAAGTTGCAACACATAGCTAATTCCATATCGTGTGAGTGCTTGGTCAGCACACGTTTGCAAAAATTACCATAAATCTATTAACTTTTGTGCACTTGAAAGGAACTATTTTTTTCCACATTCAAAAACAGAGGGAGAAGCAGAGGCAACACTTGTTATTAAGCTGGCTCGCTCCAGCTAGGCCACTTCAGCACTCAGGACTTAACAAGTGGACCCAAAAACCTCTGAGCTTTGAAAACACAGAACACATTTGGTATTAATGTGTGACTTATATGTGTGATTAAGTGTGTATATGTAGAATGTGTGATTATAATAGAGTATAACAGTAGTTGTGGTGAACACATGTGCCGGCCAAGGATTCAGAAGATGGAATTACCTATGTGGAGCAACTTTCAAGTTACACAGAGCAGTTTTTCGTATTTTTTGAACACAAATGGGAGCAAACTGGGGTCAGTTAGCCTTGACTCCTCTAAGCTACCAAAGTATATTCTGTCCACACTGAGGCAACTTATGCAATTTGTGATGACAGATACAATCACGACTGTTGACAAGAAGTCAAAATAAGCCTGGTGTGGTCCTTTAACCTTTCTTTTAAATAGCAGCACAGTATTGTACTCTGAAGAGTAAATAAAGATCATGTCTATAATTTGTTGTGTGCCCGCAGTGGTGCCAAACAGCACAAAGACGGTGGACGAAGAAAAGAAGTTCCGCGACTGTGCCGACCTCTACCAAGCCGGCTTCCACAAGAACGGCGTCTACACCATCCACATCATCCCCCAGGAGACCAAAAAGGTGGGAAGCCGCAACGCTTTGCAGCCAGCAGCCCGCCACAATGTGAAAATATCTGCCTTTTCATCACTCCTAGGCAGCTCTTTGATGGTTGGTTTATAGGGTTTAGCTTGTTTTCTTTGAGTTTGGAGCGAGACTCGGCTCCGTCCAGTGATCCAGTGATGCTGAAGACACTGAGCCGCCGCTGGACGTCAGCCAGGGAAGGTTGTGAATGAGGAGTACTGGCTGCTTCAGGAATAATTGAAAGCTGAAAATACACTTGGCAGCTTGGCAGCCTGGTGAGTGCAAGAGTTTAGAGAAGGGGGGGAGGGTGGTGAAACAGGTGTTCACTACCTCAACAGAGAGCTGAACGGGATGGTAACCAGGGTGCGTGGATGTGTGAGTGTGTGCGCACACGTGTGTGTGTGTTCTTAACCTCTACATGACTTTTGTCTGATGGGAGTGACGATTTTATATGATAGGAGGATGGCTGTGGGGGTTTTGTGAGTCAGTGCATGTGTGTGTGTGTGTGTGTGTGTGTGTGTGTGGTGGTGGGTGTGTGGGTGTCAGTCTTTTTTCTAATGGTTGACCCTTTCCATGGTTTGTACTTTGGTTTTCAGGTCATGGTTTGGTGTATGTCGATTTGACTTGGAAAAAAAATCGAACTAACCCAGAATTCAATTTCTTTCTTTTTAATTTCAGCATTTACCAACAATTGAACACAAAAAAGTGGAACAGGGTTTTTGTCAGTGTAAAGTTGTGCAATGTAGTAACAGAAAGGGTTATATGCAGCTTGTAGAAAAGTCAGTTATTAGGCTTAACTTTATTATTAATCAAAAGCATTGTTGAAGGTTGTACATAACAAATGTTTATTTCGAAATCAGCTAAAACTTAAAAAAAAAAATCACAGTTTACCACATATGTATGGTTGAGTAAACAAAGGATGCAAAAGCACAGTTTTTCAATTTGGGTACAAAATTATTCCTCCCTGACTTTTTTTCCTCACCAACAGGCTGCTTCCCGACTTCAAACCAATGGCAAAGGAGGTTGAAAGGCAAACTGTTGGTTTTGTGTGTTTGTGTGCATGTATGGCGAGGAGTGAATTAGTCTTACTTCTGGTTCAAACAGGGAAAGTGATTCTGTCAAGCGAACTTCCTTAATTACACTCAGGCTGTGTTGCTGTGTGTTCAGCTGCGTGGGCCGGCTGAGGTGAGAGACCCTCTCCGCTCCACCCCGGGGTCTCCTCCTCAAAACAAAGAGCAGCACCGCAGATAGAGCCGCGGCCCTCCGTTATCAGCTTACACACACCGAGGTCCAAGGTCAAGGGCCACGTTACACCCAGGTGTCCGCTGGTATGCGTCCGGCCGGGACCCCCTCTTTGATGTACAGAGACGAGGCGGCCTGATGAGGAACATCTCTGGGGAGCCGGTGAGGGATAAGGAGACATTGATTAAGTTTGAGGAGGACACGGATACTTCACATTCCCAAGGATGATTCATCACGAGGGCCGGGGAAAAGGAGTGTTCTTGAACAAAGCGATTCCAAATTGACGAGCCATTGTTTGTCAATACAGCTGAGAATCATGGGAAATGTTGAACTGGTCAGTTTGCCCCAGTGTAAATTACGCCTTCTGAATTCTATGTCTTTGTCCCACTTTCTCTCTCTCTCTCGCTCTCTCTCTCTCTCATACTTTAGGTGTACTGCAACATGGAAACAGCCGGTGGCGGATGGACGGTCATCCAGCGCAGAGAGGACGGCAGTGTCGACTTCCAGAGAACGTGGAAGGAGTACAAGATGGTAAGACGAGACAAATGCGCACACATACGCGCACCCAGACACCCACCCGACACACACAGACACTCATCTGTATCCATTAAACACAAGATGATAGCAATGATCCCTCAAACACATGACAATGAGACGAGCCACTCAGAAAAGGAACACTCATCCATATCCATTAGAGACAAATTGCGAAACCATGCGATGAGAAAAACATCCTGTTACAAAAATACACTTCCACAGTTGGATTGTGACTAATAGGGTGCGCGTTCTGGCCTAGATTTAACCGGCTGAAAACAGAGAGGCAGGATTTTGCTGATCCAAGACCATTTGGAACACTTTGACCAGATGTCATTCGTCCCCAGCTATGGCTTCCCCCATCGTTTTGAATTAGCGATATTAGCCAGGGGTGTCTGGGACTTGCACGCTTTTTCGGCCAAGGCCACAATGACACGGTGTTCTTCCTCTTCTCCAACAGGAAATCATTACCTAAATCTGAAAACAACACGTTTGTTTAGTCTCCAGTGCCGTGCCAGGTGTTTGGGAGAACATCATCTGTTTGTCATCAAGGAGAAATCTGTGCATATTTGTGTTGGGGTCTTAACATATTCTACCTAAGCGCTGTTTATACAGCAAATTGGATTTATTAGTGTTGGCACTTGGATTGCTGCTGTTTACTGCATGAGTGACCCGTGTGCAATTTTCACTGAATGTATGATTTTCGGATTAAGCATTCACATTCTAGCCCCTGTAATCTGCTTTGTTTTGCAAACTGCAGTATTTCTCCTGTCCGCTGCTTTTGATGCACAACTTGACGGTTTATGGGAAAATATGTCAAAGATATTAAGCCAGAGAACTCCAGCCAGAGAGTAAAATACAAGCAAATAACTGGGGCTACCATTTTCTTTATTGTTTTTTCTTTAAAAAAATGTGTCATCATAATTAATAATAGTGATATTTTAAAGGTGCACTATGCAAAATTGCCAAAGGTTGATTTAAGTAAGGACCCCTTAGATTAAATAGACATTAGGCAAAAATGTGCAGTAACTATGTAATTTATTAGTGAGTTACGCTGATCACTAGAACCATGTAGCCTCAACCATCAAATATGGCACTACTTCCACATTTTTTTTGGCCACTGAGCCTAAACTTCTTCCTTAAATTAGCCCTCCACAATTTAAAGCCGGCAGATTATTGCAACCAATGCAGCAACTTCGTTTTATATCCCTTTCATACATGGCAGAGAGGACAGCTTTGCACTAAAACGTTAACTGACTCGGCCTTTTAAATGCAATATCATCAAATCACACCCAGAAGACTTAAAAAAACATTTTTCAGTAACAACTACAGAATGATATTCTGAGTTAAATATGCCGAAACGTTGCTAAGATTTTTGAAGTATGTTGCTCAGACAAATAAGTCTCATGTACTTTTATTGCCAGAAGAAAAAATATGTGCAAGCCCGTTCACTTTCAGCACCGAGATCTGCTTACTTTCTCCAGAGCTGATGATGGAAGTGAGTGAGTGAACAGTCTCACTTTCTTCCTGTCTCAGGAATCGCTTAGTGCTCCTTTAATAAATAAATTCCTACATCTACCTGCTGAAATGAACGCTCTGGTTGGTACATTTGATCAGTGTCTCATCAGACTTGGTAAGATGAGGCTAGTTACCAAGTTGTAAACAGCTTTGAGAGAGGAGGTAGGGCAGAGGGTGTAGGAGGATTAAAGAGAAACAGCAATGAAAAGACAGATGAGGAGGAAAGAGAGCAGAGTGAAGCACAAACAGTTTGCACCGCAGAGACAGGCATGGAAACCTTTCAGCCTCCGACAGGTGGAAGAACACAGAGCACGGGCTGGATTATTTGGGGAAAGGGTGCCCTCATGGACCTTGGCAGACACGCACAGCGCACTGCTGATAAAACAGCAGAGTATTACTGTTGCTGCCCCACCTCTCCCCTTGACTGGACTTGATTGATAGCGTTTTATTGTGTTATTAATTTCCATGCTGTTGGTCTCCATGGGCCTGTGCTCACAGATTTAATACTCTTGAAGGATTTGTAAATCTTTCAGTCAAAGCTGCACAGCCTATGGAGCTGCATTTTTTTTTTTTTTGTGGGAGGATGGAGAGCATTTTGGCTGTAGAAATAATACTCCATATATTAAATTGTGATCTTATGACCACTGAGCATTTATAATTACATTACCAGAACTGAATTCTGTGCCACGAGAGACACCATTGCAAATGATATTCGCAAACCGCGGCTCCATCTTGCGCTGGATGTTTTGAAAATAACGCCTATAATGAAAACTCACTGTAAATTCCTGTTTATCTTTTGCAAGGAGTCCTATGATTTACAGTGCAATACGAAGGTTGAACGTTCAGAAATGTTTAAGGTACATGACTGTTTCTTTTTCCAGTGAATTCTGAGCAAGTGTAACTGAAACACAAACCACATGCTCAGTCCAACAATATGACTAACCATCTCCTCATCTTTTCTGAGTTGAGAGATGGAGATCAGGTTTGCGTGTGAGGGAACGCGGCGTACCGGAACGACACAAAGGGAAACTGTTGACAGAGCTTGACTCCGGGCCCGCTCTCCAGCCAGGGATCTTGGGGTGAGCCCCAGACGCAGGAGGAGGCATTGGACAGAGCAGAGAGGCGGGTCAGAAGGGAACGTCTCATCAGGACTTAGATCAATTTAGAGAGAAAGAGAGGGAGAGAAAGAAAGAGAGAGCTATAATGGGCCCCAGTCACTTTCTCTTCCACCCACACAGCAGGACATGCCTCAGGCCAGAGGAATGCCCCATATTTACCCCCTCCCCCCCTTTCCCACTCCTAATCACCACACACTCGGCACAAATACAGACTTCTCCGTGATTTTGCCTCCGTTGCTCCCTCCTCCTCTTTCCCAACTCGTCAATCTTTAATGGAGCGGTCCAGACGATCCCGTCAGAGCTGTAATGTCATCCCGGTTCGTGATATTCCCCTCTGCAATGCACCACTTTTCGGCGCTGTCAGAAGCGTTTTGCCTGTGACCGGCGGCCGCTCCGATCAAATACATGCTTTGCAATTACTTGAGTGATGCAAGTGGGCATGTATGCTATTGTGTGAGCGTGCATGCATGCGGTATTTTTTTCTGGAGTGAGTCTTATAAGTAATAATAATGAGTTTAACATGTGTGATATGGGTGGAAGCAAGGAATGGAAAAGGTGTGTATGTATTTCAGCTGGTACCAATTTACGCGTTTTTATAAATAGGTAAGAATATCCATGTGCAGCATGAAGCCAGAAGTGTGCTCAACCTGCATAATATGCTTTAATATATAATGTGCCATTTGACTAATGTGACTTTTTCACCACAGTCTGGAGAAATAAAAAAGGGGTTTTAAGAATAGACAAATCAAACAATCTGCGCAGTACAAAAACTGTCTCATGGTGGAGAGCTGTAATCACATTTTTTATTTTCAACAGCTTTTGTTCTGTCCATTTTATCATCATTGACAAAATAATTTATTAGAAAAATTCCTCCATCCACTCCAGAATCCCCTCGTCTTGAGATTTAATCTTTCCAGGAAACAAGAGGAGATACTGAGGAGTGATTTCTATCGCGTGATTTACAGGCCGGATTCTCTGCGGTATTCTCAGCGCTGATTGTTCTGGCTTTGTGTTTCGGTTCTTTCATCGCAGGGCTTTGGCACGGTGTCTGCAGAGCACTGGTTGGGGAATGAGTACGTCTACCTGTTGACCAGCCAGAGGCAGTACGCCCTGCGGGTAGAGCTGACCGACTGGGATGGACACCAGGCCTTCTCACTCTACGACCGCTTCCACATCGGCAGTGAGAAACACAACTACAGGTATGACTATGAACATAAAATGCATTGTCATCCCAAAGATACTTTGTCATGCAGAGAGCTTGCACAGTAGCAAAATAAAAATCAACTCGATGTCTTCTTCATGACAGCTTTGCACGGTGGCTTGGACACAAACAAGAAAGAAGCTTTAAATGCTGGATTCATGAAAAGTTTGGACTGGTGTCGTCCACATATTTGCGCCACATGTTCATATTGCAGTAATGTGAAGAATACATGAATGAATCTACAATAATTGACTTTTTTACCTTCTTTCTCACCGATCACATGCATGTCAGCGGTCAGATTGTGCAAAATGTTGTTTCTGCATGTGTCATTGATGGATTGAAGCAAGGAAGGAAGTAAGGGAAGAAGGAAAGAAGGAAGAAAGGAAAGAAATTGTAATCATGACAGAATGGCTCTGACGTCTTCTCCCTCCAAGTTTGACCATTACCGCATTTGCATTGAGAAACAACAATTGGAAAGCCTTAATGTGAAGGAATGAATATGCGAGTGGAAAGGCAGGAAAGCAAATTTTGAAATCCGTTCAGATTTTGAACACGGCCAGCCGCTGTGAGCCTTCCAGACACTTCAATCCTGTTATGTAAATCCGCGGCGAGATTTCCCCTCATCGCGAATTCCTTCCAACCCAAATGTATCACTTGTCATCGTCTCGTCTCCGCGAACTTTCCTTTGACTGACACTTTGTCCTTGCATGTAGAAGGGGTGAAGTTTTCTGTTTTCTTTTGGAGGGGGGTTAATGATAACAGGCTTCAAACTATGGCAGATGCTTGGAGTCCTCAGATGTGGAAAACTACTGGAAATTCCAGCGAGTTCCAAGCAATCACTGGCTTGAGAAGGAGATGGCCTGACAACTCCAATTTTGCAGTTTTCGCCGGATTTCTAGTCCCCTCTGATAAGAAGTCCCTTTAGTCTCCAAATGCCCTCTTTTCAACTTTGAATGATGGAATGAGGAGAACGGGAGGCTACATTTTAAAAGCCTTTACCTCAATCTGCCCATCCTCTGCACCCCGGCTCTGGAAAAGATACTGGTGTCAAGTGTTTTCCTACAGCGGGGGGCTCTTACGCCTGTTGTCATATTTAATTTTCAGCATTGTCATGCACCGACAGGGCTTTACTTTACTTTACGAGGTTTCCGACATAAAGAGTTAGTACCTGGTGTGGGCAGTTTTCTCTGTGGACCGGAGAAATGGATTTCACGGCAAAATGTAGCGGAAGAGATCGAGACGGGGTTTTTTTTTTTTTTTTTTTTTCTGTTTTTG
>OMKZ01018527.1:20044-36585 GCA_900302535.1 Neoniphon sammara | reverse complement strand
GGGGTTTTTTTTTTTTTTTTTTTTGCTTGTTTTGCATTTCACACAAGACGAAGTTGAGGTTTTATGCGAGGAACCAAGTGTAACTCCATCCCCCTCTTACCTCTTAGTATTTGATTCTGGCTCCGGTACGATTGCACAGGCACTGAAATCATGCTTCTCAACTTGGCACAGGGACATTTAAGTGCACAGAGCCATGTGTATGTTTCTTTTATTTAATGAGAGATAATGTGGGTATGTTTATTTACTGTATCTAAGAGAAGAAAGCTTATCTAAAGCATGTTTTGCCTCATGAAAATCCAATTCTTTCTATGTGTGTATGCGTCACCCACACACGGACATGCACATTCTCAACTGATTCACACTTGTCTGCATATATTTCTCGCATATTTTTATCACCCCACACACTTTGTGACCTTGTGTCCTTTTGAATTAACAGTAGTTGTTTTCAAGAAGAGAGGGCTATTTTACAAGCTCCGTCTTAAAGCTTGTAAAACATACAAGTAGGCTTGTATGTTTTAGGAATCTAATCAACATGCTGATCTCTATAAATAGATTTGTTCTCGCAAATAGTTGTGGTATGATAATCGCACATTGCTTCTCAGAAACACCGGCCAAAACAAACCAGATGGCCCGGGCCCCAAACAAACTGAGGCTGCCATGTTCTCTCTGCTCTGGCACCTCCCTGCTCTTACATGTCAAACAATCTGCGACAAGTTCTCCAGCTTGCATTTATTGTTCTGAAACATAAGAGATAGTCGTAAGTGATAAGGTCTGACTTTCGGTTTGTTTTGGATTAGTTTCTATCGTTTGCGGTGGTTTACTGGAATACAGCCTGCGTCAGCCTCGCATTCGTCAGACGGACATCAGACAAACATTTATAAAGACCTCATACGGTATAAAGTATGGCTACATACTCATAGGCTGTCCCTCTTGCTCTCTAACTCACACACACACACACACACACACACACACACACACTGCACACACAAAAGTGCATAAACAAGACCGCAGACTGACAAGCAACCGTTGGAAACCACAGAGGATAATTTAATAGTCTAAGTCCAACAATGCACAAGACTCGCCATTTATCATAAACAATATGGAGCGCGACCAGCAAAGAAATGTTTGTCCTGCTGCCAGTTGCTCGGTTTCATCTAAATGTACAGTGAAACGGAAATGACTTAGCTTGGAGAGAGGGAGAGAGAGAGAGAGAGGGAGAGGGAGAGAGAGAGATCAGTGAAATATAGGATTCTAATCCCTTACAAATGAAATCATGTACATGGAATAAATGTCACATTTATTACCGTTCTGCTAAATGTTCTCCAAAACACATTCCCACAAATTCATCTTTACTCAGTATTATTAGTCTTGATGGTTTTCTATGTTCAGGATAATGAAACAATAATTTTTAATCAATTTATTCTTCAAAATGAGGCCAATAAGGTGGCTTTCTCATAAGCCCAGGCATTCCATTTGGTTGACTTTTCCATTGAAATTGTAACAATGGGAAAACAGAGGGGACCGTGGGACTATAAACAGCAGGATTTTAGGGAGCGGTGGATACAGTGTTACCCCACCCTGCTTTATTTCAATGGCAGTGATCGGTGGGTGTGCACTGCATGTCCCAGGAAAAGAGGTGAGTGCACTCCCTTGTACACACACATGTGACTACATTTAGAGGGAGAAAATCAACATTTCTGAAAGTGAAGATTAGCCAAAGTGACGGCATCACTGGGTTTAGTCTCCTGGGTTGAAGGCCATTTTCGAAGTTTGCTCCCATAAATCAAAACCGATAAAGCTGACAACTCATTACAGCTTGTTAACGCTGTTGCACTCAGCCCAGTCCAGTACAACTATTTGAGGAGTCTGATTCCAAAACATGGTATGTTTATTCTATGGAGGACAATCATTACCTGAATATCATTACTGAATATCTTTAAAATATAGAGGATCCAGGCTGCAGAAATCCTGTCAAATGAGGACTTTAAAAGTGCCATAATGTGTTTTAATCTCATGCTAACCACCATTCATAGAGCATAGGTGTCTATTAGGGTAGGATTTACCAAATAATTACTTTTACAAGTGGAGCACTGGTGCAGGAGCAGGTCATCAGTGGTGCAACAACACTGCAGCGGCCAAATCAAAGGGGAAATATGCGAGGGCAACATCTGCACAGTGTAAGCTGACATCGACTTTGTTGTTTTAATGCTTTATGTTCAAATCCCGTTGACAGCGCTTTCAGAGGTATATTTGGGTCAACCAAAACTAAAGTTCCCACTGAACCACAACCACATAATATTGTGAAATGGGCCTTTTTTCTGCTCCATTGTGATTCAGGTTACCATAATTGCTGAGGTTACTATCTTTTTAAACAATAGAAAATAGCACCCTATCATCATGGCTAAGTGGTTTGCTTTGATGCAGTGTGGGTTGTAAAAATGAGTAGCAATAAAGCAAAATGTAATTTTATGAATTGTAAATATTGTTGTAATGATAGCCATCAGATCAACACATTTAGTTAATTACCCTAATTTATCAGGCTTCCTTTGTGGCAAAAAAACAAGGGTCTTTGCTGAAAATCAATATGAAACAGGAGGAGAAGGAAATAAATGAGAGCCAAATGACAAATATGAAGCAAAACAGCAAAGGGACCCCCCAAAAAGGAGCTAATTAGGGGGTAGTATGGATAGAAAGAAAGACAGTAAAATAATAGAGAGTCAGAGGGGAAATGAAATTAAATAAAAATTGCACATTACGATGGTCGTATCATGTTTTATTTCTATAGTGCAGCACAAAATTGTGGGACTCACCATTTCAATTACAAAGCAGAGAAATCAATCTAGTTACACATCTGATTGTACCACATACTGTGAAATAAAAAAGCTCAATGGGTTTCAGTTGAAATTATCCTAGTTTCATGTGATCAGTACAGTCATGTCAGGTTGGCTGGCTTCCTGTGTATTACTGACTGTGACTGGACTGCAGGCCCACTAAATCTGCCAGCTTATTTAGAGGGGCTCATTTTACCAATAAATGTGTGCAATCAAGTTTTAATAGTGGACTTCAGAGGGTCAAAGAGGGGTAAGAAAACTATAGTGACTTTTAGCATAATTGTTCTCCTAAATAATAATGCTTATAGTTGTTTAGAGAGTTTGAAATGAACTAAAATACTAGTGTTTTTTTTTCAGTATAGGGATAATAAAGCCCAAGAGGCTCATATTAAGGGTTTCTTTTCCCAGAGAGAGAGAGGGAGTGTGTGTGAGAGAGATAGTACGAGAGAGAGAGAGAGAGAGAGAGAGAGACCTTATATCTTCATGTAAGGTTGTTTCTTGCACACAGTGTGTGTGTGTGTGTGTGTGTGGGAGATCAGGACGGGTGAGCATTTCCAGGTGGGGCTCTGTGGGTCAGTGAAAGTGTGAGTCTGACTACAGTATGTTTTAATGCATCTTAACACACTAATGTGCATGCGAAGATTCAATGCTGTACCCTAGGACCGAACAGAACCGTCACTTCCAAAACCTTTTGAGACAGAAACATGCACAGACCTGCGGGGGAGTTAAATATATGCACAGACACAAGTTGAGGTTTACAGCGAAAAATGTTTCGGACGTACATTCAAAGCCTCTCAGCTGGAAGAAAAGGCTTATATGTTTATTTTTCGACTGGCCATTACATCTTTATTCAATATCCTCTCTTGTTCGGACAGCCAAATTTTTAAATCCAGGGATTTCTCCATATGGTAATGGCCAGATCTCCCTATGGAATCAGATAGAGATGTTTTTGATGTGGGGGTTTAGGGAAGAAATTGGCAGAGAGTTGGGTTCCATAAGGCTGTGGCCCCGCTCTTTTCCTAGGCTCACGCTGAGATGGGCTTAGATACCTCAGATTAAGTCTACTTTAACCCCATCCCTGCAAGCTTTAGGTGTCCTCAATTTCTGATTCTGTGGGGACGAGACAACAAAGCTACAAGGCTCCACACTCTTGTATTTCAGACAGAAGGATCAGCAGTTGGATAGCTATAAACAACATATTGTGTGTTTTAATTTTATCTTTAGAAACAATATTAAAACAATAATCCACAAATTTTTCATTTTAACTATTTTCTCAGTCTTTACCACCAACTGATAAAATACAAATCACCTGATTCAACCTAAAGCCAATCCATGACAGCTTTTGCATATTCAGCTGTAAATGCCTGGTCTCTCCTGGAAAAATCTCCTTGCACACAAGTACACAAGGAAGTGATGCATTTTAGATTTCTCACAGCTGCAGCTGTGGTTTGTATAGAAAAAGCAGGAAAACAGCAAAGCAGTTAGCATTCATAGTGACAGTCAGTGACACATTATTGCTTTAATGGTGCCATAAGAGGTTGGTCCGTTTTTCCCATATTGCATTGTCCTTTTGTTGGGTCTCAAGTTCAGTATTTTGTAAGGAGCCTGACTATGTTTTTCATGAAATGTTGAAACTTTGTTAATGCATCATGCCCACTGACTACACTGCAGCTATGTGAGAGTGAGAAAAAGAGAGAAAATGTCTATCTACCTGTTTATCCTATGTCAGTGTGTCCATGCTGCATTAGTGTTTGTACGTCTCCATAGAGTGATTTGACACCCAGTGGCTGGAGAGCACCCGAACGGGCCTCAGCCAGTCAGACACCTCTGTGGCCTCGCAGTAGGAAGTGATCCATTGGGCAGGGTGATTAACCTCTGCTATGGGCCAATCAGACTTCAGTTCAGGAGGCTAATGATTGCCAGGTGTCTAACAGCACGCGCTGGACTCTCAGCCAGCTTGGTTATCGCCCTCACACACTGAGATGAAAGGAGACAAGCAGGCGAAGCTGAGCTTTGTCAGTCAAACATGAGAGGTGGTATATATTTGAAAGAAAGTGCTGCAACCCCTATTATTTAAACACCACTTAACTTTTGTATGTGTGTTACATGGATTCTACATTTTTTTTTTTTACAAATATCATATCACTATTTCACACCATGTTGGGGTTTTTTTTCATTATTTTGATCCCTATTGAAATTTATTCCTCACTTGAACTTTGCACAGGGTAACGTGCATTTCATCAGACACACATTATTTTAAGACTTGACCAAACATCTCCAGAGGAATTTCTTTCATAAAGTTACTGTATGACAGCAATATCCCCATTTGGGGTAACATGGGGTTTTGTGAAATGGGACATGGCAGATAAATGAATGACTGCAAACCGAGGACGTGTTAGCAGATCTGGGGCCTCGCTCCAATCCCAGCCTGCTCAGCCTCCAGAAGTCCCTTATGAATTCCCACGTAAATCCCTTGATGTGTGTCAGAGATCTGAAATTGGATTGTAGGAACTGAATGTGAAAGCATAATGAGGGTAGATTCAACCATCAAATTTTGTGCTTTTTCCAAGTTTTTCAGTTGAGCCTGAACAATCCTCGCTGCTATTGGTCTTAGCCAATTTTGCAAAGTGCACCTTTAAAATCCACCATGACCAAATTCAAACCATTACATTCAGCTTCAAATCTGACAATACAAATCCAAATTCTGCAATTAAGGTTCAATTCAGAAATTCAAATTAATGAAATTCAAATTCACTTTTTTTTTTACTGTGTTACTACTCCTGATATTTTGAAAAAAATTGAAAGCACACTTGCTGCTTCAAGCCTGATAATTCGGTGCACTGGTTAGTTTGAGAAATCATTGTGAAATAGTTTTTACTTGGAAATGGTCACATACGAATGTATCTTAGTCATCCTCACCTAACCCTGCTTTGTGAAATTTCTCACGTATACAGTATGTTGCTGTGATACCCTGAGGAAAAGAGTCATTATGACTGAAACTGAATCTGTGACAAAGTTTCAATGATGACGTGTGCTGTCTCTACAGTCACTGCTTTGATTTGATTCTAAATATCATACATCTGGAGCTGGAAGATCACAAACAAGCCGGCATCCCTGCTGGATATTAGAGGAATAAGATGGCAGGACACCAAACTCCCTCTCTGGAGGTGTCATTGAGAAAGCCCAAAGCATTCACTTCACAGCTCAAGCTTTTGGTTATTAATGAGCCTTGGCCAATCTAATTCACTCAGTTATTTTAACAGAGATGATCAGATCGGCGCTGGGTGCCTGTTAGGTTCCCCTGACAATGAAACACGCCATTTCATTAACATGGATTACTCTCTCTCTCTCTCTCTCTCTCTGTGTGTGTGTGTGCTGGGAAACTGCCCTCAGGAAAAAGGAAAAGCATCTCTTCCTTTTGAGTTTGTTGCTCGGCCCGTCTTTGGATTGCACTTATCACTCGAGTACATAATGGATCCTGACAGGAAAAACTGCAGATGTCAGTCGAGGTGGGATTGTTGGTCTGGTAAATATGCAGCACACCCAGTAAACACAGCCGCGGAATATTTAAAGGGGCCTGTCAAAGTGTCATGCTGAAAATCCCTCTTGATGATGTGTCTTGGCGATGCCTCAATGCGAGAGAGAGATCGTGAGGGCTTTGGCAAATGGCTTGTAAATGTGCAGCGAAGTCTGTTCTTTATCAGGGCAGTAGCAGACCTCATCCTTGACGTTGTGCTTGTTATATTCCTCAGAATCGAGAATTAGCAGATACGAAGTCATGCTGCCCGTAAGTGAGGCAGCGTTTTGGGATGTGTTTACTCAGAACTGTACAATATCTGTAAAGACATCTGTTGCCTTGTAGACGTAGGATAAAACTTTAGCACGTCATGGATGAAATACTATGCAAACACATAGAAACTTGTTCACTTATACACTTACACTCATGCGCCCTTGCCATATCCAACATTCAGTGCCACTGATTGGACGAATGACTCACTGGTACGTTTTAGTGCTATGGATATTGGTTTAGTGGCTTTGTGAATCCCCCACTGTGTCCTAATAGTCACACTTTTTACTCCGCTGCACAAATCAGCCATTTACACAGCTGTCTAAATACAAGAGTCTTTCACGTTAAATGACTTTCTTTCCCAAGGAATCTATCCCTGTCACTTTCTTTGAGGTCTCCAATCTGAAACCTCACAGCTACAACTATCCTGACATCTCCTTCAAATCGGTCGGAGGTGCGTACAGATGGTTCATCGTCCCCTAAAAAACATAAAATATCACTTATTGTTACTTTCTCATCGGAAAAACTCGGACAGGGTGCGAGGCCCTAATGCTCCCCTGTTGACGCGAAAGGAACTCAGGAAATGACTTTTGCTGAGAGTGGACCACGCTTCATAGCAGAAACTTCATTGGCATGGTGCTACAATGCTGTTTCTTGGCTCCACGAGATCTTCTTTGGGGAGAGAGTGAAACTGACAGAGCGTGAGAGAGAGACGAAGACGGAATGAGAGAGAGAGAGAGAGGCAAGTGCGTGATAAAGCAGGTTAGCAGAGGGCAAGCCGCAGAGTGAATTCTCACCCTTAATGATGGAGGTCGCCGTGGGATATCAAGTGGAAGATTACGATGGACTCGCCGCAGAGCAGTTCTCATTCTCACCAAGAGTGATTTCACCACGGGACACACCCTCGAAATATAGGTTTACTGACACGCATGAGTTTTCAATGCATTCATTGTGAAGGGTGCGGATCTAGTTTGAGAGTAGGGCCTCATTATCACTGTGATGGACATGCAATCATGCAGTGGGATGAGATAATCCCATTTGTTTCCAATACAGGTTCACTTGTTTTCCGAGAGCAAGTATAAATATGTTGAAACAAGGCAGAAGAAGGCAGATCAGCCAACTAGTATAAAGAAAATGACGCCTGATTCAAGAAAATTCAAGAAACAAGTTGATTAGCTTTAGCAGATGTTAAGATTGAGATTTTTTAAAGTGCATTCAAGCTGTTAGGGTCTTTGCATCACCTCATTCACTGTCAGCAGCAGCAGTGATTTGTCTATAAAACTATAAAGCTGTTATCATGAGCAGGGATAGCCACCATGGCAGAATCACCTACAGAAACTCGAACTTTATTGAAAGAAAATGCAAAGAAAAAGATGTAAAAATACAAAAAAAGTATCTTGCAGATCACAGACATCTTTTAATTGTTATTGTTAAGACTGTGCTTCTCTTTTGTGAATACTCCACAAGCCTCATCTTTCTACTTCAAGCTCTCCAGCCACAGTGCCAGACAGGGGCTCTTGTGTGCCCAATCATCCCGTTCTGCCCTCCATTTTCTCCGGGTCTCTCACCAGTACAGTTGGAGTCAGAGATTTACAAATTCCGCATGTTCAGTTTAGGTTGCCTAGCTAACCCATTTTGTACACTGTACAGTACTTGCTGCATGGTTACTGTGCGTCTGCAGCTTCCTAACATGCACTTTTAAGGTGTAATAAACCTGATGAAACGCTTTTAGAACAAGCTGTCAGACTCCCTTAGGCCTGATGTACAGTTCTCCTGTATTGGCAGCAAAAAATGCATTAGTCTACTAATGTCTGTGGCTTCATAATGTTCTTCAATAAAGCACGCCAAATCTGGCAGCAAGGAATGTGACATTATGAACAGAGGAAGAACAGTAGGAAGTATGTACATAAATGTAAGACAAGGAGAATCATTGTGCACTTGGACACTATAGGCCCATTGGGAGTGTACATAGCATATCCAGCTGTGGATGGATATGAAGTTATACAGGTTGCACACGGCTGGTAGCTTACATCTCTTTACTGTGTTTCAATGTTCAGGTCAGCATTTCATGACTTAGTGTTTGCACTCTGCGCTCTCACCATGGTGTAAATTGACGCACAGTGGCCCTGCAGATGGAAATATGCTCCCCAGACATTCCTTACACTTCCTCTGCTCTCTCTCTCTTTCTCCTGCACTATCAGTCTGTATGTTCCTTTCATATGTACTCTCTCTCTCTTTCATTCTTTATTTTATCCTCTCTCTGTTCGGTTAATGTTGTTCCAGGTGTCGAGACTGTTTGCAGAGCAGATGTACTCAATCACAGCCAAAAATATACATCTCTCAGGAGACGTTCCTTACAGTGTGTTATGTCTTCTTTTCTGTCTTTATTGCTTACATTGCTCACACCGCCATGCTCTCTTCTTGCCTCTGCCTCCCCTTCTCTTGTTTTTGTGCCCCCCCACCCCTCCTCCCTCCCCTTCTTTTCTTCCTCTGCTCTCCCAGGCTGTTCCTGAAAAGCCACAGTGGGACTGCAGGCAGACAGAGCAGTCTGGTAATCCATGGAGCAGACTTCAGCACCAAGGACGTGGACAATGACAACTGCATGTGCAAGTGCGCCCTCATGCTCACAGGGGGTAAGTGCAAAAGAACTGTGTAGTATAGTAATGATAATCATGGGGCCCTTTTCCACTGCAAGACAAGAAACAAGAACCAGCCCAAATGGGAGCAAACAGGAGCTGCCGCTGGATCCGGTTCTAATTATCATTTGTGTCTCAGCTCACATCAGTGGAAACAGCAACCACTGTAGTGATGAGAGAAAAGGGCGACTGACATCTGAAGGCTGAAGTCGACGTTTCTCTCTACTCCACTTCCGTTGTCGTGATCCATCAGTTTTTATAGTCCTGCTTCAGTTTCTTCATTGTTACCCGACATTAGTCAGGATCACATTCGTAGACATGTTCCTTTAAAGGCAGCAATATTTTCCTGAATACCTTCTTTCTTTTTTTCTTTTCAAAAAGCTACCAACTCATCCTGTCTTCCAGTATTTGCTTCTTCAAATGCTTGACAGCTAACAATAAAATGATTCTACTTCAACATGAATTTAAACATGCCGGCTGCCAGCTCTCACTGCCAGTTGCTTCACTGATGCCAAAGTGTCTAACCAATCAGCTATAAACAGTGCAATAGTCCTGCCTCCAGGGTCATCTGGGTTCCTGTGAATCACACATGCTGAGAAGGCACCTAAAAATCAACTGGAACTGGACCCTTGGCGAATGGGAAATCCAAAGTTCCTGTTTTTTAGTGCCAAAGACGTGCCAAAATGTTTGGTACCATTGCAGTTGCTCATAAATTTATGGCAAGCCCTTATGGGAATTTATGGGAAGCCCTTGTAATACCTTGCCCTGTGAAAGCATCATTATCTCATGGTAAAGCATTTGCTTGTCCTCTTAACACTGCTGAAAGGCACACTTCTATATAGTACTGGGGAGAGAATACATAATTGTTCTTATGAGTAAACAACGCCATGATATGAGCATTTTATTTACCATTACAAAAACATTTCCTCTCATTGGCTGCATGGCCATCCCCACGTTGTTCATTGCCCAGTCATTAGTTTAGGTTGTTATGAACACAGCATACTCTTCATAAAGATTGTAATGGAGCTGGCATAGACAATTTCAGACCTATCTGTATCCATTAGGCTATATTCTGCATCAGATCTCAGTTGCAGAACACTGTGTTTGGAAATGAGCACACTATAAACGTCCCTGGGCAACGCACCAAGTGTCAGAGAGATTTAAAATGACTCTGATTCTCCTGCTGTGTAAGTAGAGCCCAGTGACCCTAGCTGTCAGTGTACAGCAGCCCTGTTGGTATGGAGCCCTGACCTAGTACTAACAAACATCACCAAATGCAAGTGCAGATTTAAGATCAGCCTTACCTCTTAGGTCAGTGTGAATGCAGTGGGTCAAAGGAAACTGCCACCTGACCATAGATCAACCCTCCCACACAGAAAGACTTGATAAATATGAATTGGGCCTGATTCATAGCTATGGTCAGGCACCAGGAGAGGCATGACAACATGAACCCTGAGTCAAGTCCTGCTCGTTTAAGCCAGCAATCATCTGACCCAAGCCCAGCAGTGTACTAAGTATAGCATATTTATAATTTGATTTATTTCATGCATTAACAAAAACAAAGTTGACGTTGAATGATGTAAGAGCATGGAAAAAGTGGAGGAAACCACATCTCTGTTACATTTATGATCACAGCCGGAGCATGTCATGTTAAAGATATGGAGGCCTGTAGGACTGTTGAATTTATATAGTGGTATTTATATAAATAATAGCAACAGACCCACGGAAACACACATGCTGTATACATTCACCCCAGCACCAGCACATAGGGATGAGACAGCAGCAGTAGGAGAGCATTTTTTACTGTTTTTACAAGATAGTAAAAATTTCTGGGTTGGAAACAGAGAGGATACTGGTCATAAATTCTAGTGGATTGCTGCTGTGCATGTTGTCTTTGTAGAACAGTAGACAGTACGTGTGTGTGCATGTGTGTGTGGTCATGTAGTTTGTAGCCTGTTGGAGTTTAATATAATAAGAATGGCACCCAAGGACGCACTTAGAATATTCTGCTTTCTGTAGAAAAGGAAAAGCGCTGTCTCGACGCATTTTGTGCTGATAATGTAAAAAAGCAGGTTGCACAACATGCACTTCTCGGTTTCTAGGATGATTACCAGGAGCAGCAACTACTGTCAACAATCTCTCTTAGGCACAACTCTTAGACACTGACCAGAAACTTTCACAACAAAGCCAGTGTGCTTCCATCAGAGCAACATCTAGTGCTAAGTTTTCAAATGGTGCTTTTCCACATTTTCATTCTAGTGGTGTAGAAATGCTCTCCTATAGTAGTGTGTGAATGTGAGTATGATAGCGTACATGAGAGCAGGAATGAATTATGTCTAAAAAGATTATTCCTAAAAAGATGCCAAGTGCAGCATCTCTTCTACTGTAGGGCTGTTCCTTGTTGTACTTCATTTGAAAAAAAAAAAAAAGATATTAGCAATTTGAAAAAAGTGGAGCAACTGTGAACATGCCTGTGATTCCCTCCATTCTGTAACTACATGCATTTGTGTTCCTGCAAGAGACATGTGCATGCTATGTGATGTACGTGCGCATGTGTACATGCATGCTGTGATCAGGCAATCACTGTGACATTTCTATCTGTGTGACCCGTGCCAGCAACAAGGACAGAACATTGGTCCTGATCGCTGAGCTGTCTAGTGAAATGTCATTGGCCACAGTGGTATTCAGGTCTGAGAGCGGAGAGAAGCCGTGGCACTACCATCTGTCACTGTGTGATTGATACATGCCATGCCTAGCATATGTGCTATCTCCATTTGTGTCTGTGTGTGTGTGTGTGTGTGTGTGTGTGTGTGTGTGTGTGTGTGTACAAGTAGAAATAGAAGACTTCAGTATAGTGTGGTGCTGACATTGACATTCGGGAAGTGGATTCTGTCACCTTCGGTATAAAATAATTGCCCTCTCAGACCCTCACTACTAATGTATGCAATCCCATGGGTAATGGAAAGTAGAAAATCCGTCTCCTTGGGGATAAAAATCAAAGCCCCCCATGTCGTTTACCCCTCTAATGTCCCACTGGAGTCCATGCACATGTACCCTTTCTTTAAATAGGATGAAGTTCCTGAAGTGGTTAACAGCAGGTACTGGCATGCCAGTGATCCCAGTAACAGTAACACAGTGAGCTGATAGCACTGAACTAGTGTCTGAACTACTGCCATGGCTCCCTGGGAGAGTAAATAGGAAACTTTCCACATTTACCAAAACTAAAAAAAGAAACCTAAGCAACTTATGAGGTAGGTGGCACATTATGTCAGTCTTGACATAATGTGGTATAGGGCATTAACACTTTGACCAAGCCATGTTTATTTCTGGTTTTACAAGCACAGTTTGGTCAAAGCCTATGGAGTGAGAAGGCCAAACCACAGCCTTTGAATGCAATGAGACAAAAAAAAAAAAAAAAGAGTGCAGCACATTATTTTGGACATCTTTTGGGGGCTGTGCTGAGCATTTGCAAAATAATTTGCAAAATAATAGAATAAATGCAGCTCAATGGAGCAAAATGCGATGAAATGATCATCACAGTTTATTTCGAATATTTATGAGTAACTGGATTATTGATTGTTATTCAGCCTAGTGTTTATAATAAAAACATAATTAAAATCAAAAGATTTCCACCAACATTGAGGACTGGTGCATAATGGTTCCAGATTTTATGCATCTAAGTACACAGAAATGTGTATAATTTGTATTACAAAAATAAGACAATTAAAAGTTCTTTTTCGTGGAGTTGTTTTTCTTCATTTCACTGTGTTTAGCCTAGTTTTAGCACCCAAAGTTGTCCTCTGTAGGTGGCTTACAATACTTCTGATTCTTGATGGATCAACTTCCTTTTTAGATGAATGTTTGAGCATTATTTATATTCTTACATTATCATATCTGACATTGAAAATGACAAAAGAATATTTCATATTTCCTTTATTCTCTATTCAGGTTGGTGGTTTGATGCTTGCGGCCCGTCCAACCTCAACGGCATGTACTTTACCCAAGGGCAACATGTGGGGAAGCTGAATGGCATCAAGTGGCACTACTTCAAGGGTCCCAGCTACTCGCTACGAGCCACGGCCATGATGATCCGCCCCCTGGACTTCTCCTAGACCTCCAAACGCCTCAACTTTTAACTTCCAAAAGGCTACGTAACACTTTGGAGGGCCACTTCCTGCTTCATCCTGTCGTCTCATCTCATTTTTGCTGACCATGGGAGTCATCTGGTGAATCTTTTAGTCAACTTATCTCTGACCCGGAGCAACTCTTATCATTATCCACAGATCCAAATCTGTGACTCTTAATGTGCTGCTGTTGCCTGGTAACCTTTTCCCTGACTGTACTGAAGAGCAGCTTTGGGGATGAAGAGAAAGGAAGACATGATTCAAATGAACTGATATGAACTGCGCCAATGAAATTCACCAGCTTGAGTTATTTAAAGAGGTTTGAACTGAAGTCTCTTGTCGTGAAGTGAAATGTTTCTCTCTGTGATGTCGGAGGGAAAGACCGCCAATGTATGAATTTCAGGAATGAAGTCAAGCCGCTATTGTTCCAATTTCCCCGCAACCTGTGTTCAACTAGTTTTAGAGGACTTGGACCCTTCTGTACCCCTCTGAAAGGAAAGCAGCTATCACAGGGCAGCACAGACTCTTTTAAAACTGTATGAACTTGCTCTAAAAAGAGGAATGGGAGATGTGGCTTTTTGCATTAAAATGTTGCTTTCTGAATGCAAACCATAAACCTATTGATTGTATTATATATTTTGTTTTTTTATTATTATTTTTGTTATACCCATTGTATACAATATTTGCAGTGGGTGAAATCCTATGTATTAAAATGTCTTTTGTATATATTTCTGTCTGCATAATGTTTAAAACACATGCTCAGTTGTAAGGTAACCTACTAAAGTAAGAGTTGATATGGAGTTTGCAGTCTGTCTAGCCATAGCCGTTTCAAGGGTCACTTGAAGTATTTGCTGGCACTTTCATACTTGCTGTCTTGCCAGAGTGTGATTATTTTCAAAGTTCAAGATGCAACATTATTATTGGATTAGATCCTGGACTGGGATTTGTCTGCATTTGTTATTGGCTGATAAATGATTAACACCTGCCAAGGTCCAAATTTTCAGTGATCACCTTACGTCTTCTGAATATGAAAAATGAGAACATTAATACAAATGCATGTGATCATAGTCGTAACTACTACAGCTGTGTGTATAAGTGAAATTGAGAGTGCACATTTTTGTGTATTCAATACCAGCTGCACTCCTGAGTGTAATGATGAAGTAATTCATCCACAGTATTAGTAAGATATAAATATCTTTCCTTTATGTCAGTGTTCCACGAAAGATTGAGACTGCAGCTAATATTATTGTATTTCATTTCTGGCTCTACAGCACATTATAGAGTCAAGTCATTTAATTTTTTGATATTCTAACTTCTGACCAAAGACAGTCATAAATCATTAAGACAACTTATGTCAAATTATTGTTTCATTGTGTATAGACAAGCACATGACATAGCCTAAAAATCCAGTCTGTTTCTGTTTCTCATCAATACAGCTTATAAAAAAAAGGAGCTGGAGTTGGAGATGAAGCATGAAATTAATGATTACACCAAGTGATTCATGGGTATTGAATAACTTACAGCTTGTAACAAAAGCAAATAATATACTAGGGAATAATTACTAAAGGTACATGTGGCAGGAAGACGAAGTGTATCTGGAACTTGTAAAACTAAAAAATGACATGTTTATTAGCATAGTAAAATTGTATAATTTAATGTGTGTATATGTAAAACAGCTTTCCTGAGGAAAGCTATTCTTCTTCTGTTTTTATTCCAGCAGAACTACAATGGTGTTTTGAAGTTGAGCATAAAACATAGAAGTAAAGATAATAACCCTGGAGAAATGTGCCTTTGATAACTCTGCTTTTACCTCATTAAATTTTAGATTTGCAGATTTATTTAAACATCTTTTGTAACATGTGGTCAATGTTGTGCTGTTAGATTAAATGAAAGAGCATGTGATGCACTAATGTTTTCAATCTGGGTTTAGACTGAACTCATTTTTTTTATTTTTTTTTCCAAATGTGATGTGATGATAGACATGGTTTTTGAGTCAGGATTCTGTACTTTGGCCTTTGTTACATCTTTCTCTACGCAGACATATTTAACTCTACAAATCTCCCTTTCATGATAATATCTTCAACATCAGGTCATATCCTTCTAGACAAATGGTATATGTCATGCTAAGAAACCTTACTGGCGAAGAAAGACGTGAGATAAATCAAGGGGATAGACAGACATGCTCTCTCTCCCTCTTTCAGGACCAAACCAGATGGTGCAAAGATTAGTCTCCATTTCTGCCCAGGCAGTGGAGTGGCTATTGTGTCCTGTGGTGGCTCGCTTGTTTGCTAGTGGCAATGACAGATTGTCAAAGTGTCAAACGACGCTGTTGGGACCTGCAGTGTCTCTTCATAGTTGACATTCCTGGGCCTAATCAGAGGTTAAACAAATTACTGCTGCTTGCAAACCACTACTTATCCTTCAGCGCCTGCACTGACCCGACACCCTCACTGGAATGTGTTTTATACAGAGTCTGGAGCGGTGGACGGTGAAGAGGGTCCACACACTTGCACACAATGAAGAGGTGCATCAGGGTTGGTTAGCAACAGTGGCAAACTTTACACCTATGTGTGGCTTGTGCTATATACTGTGTGGGCGTGAGGACGAGAGGAAAGGCGAACCACTTCCAACAAGAGAGAAGGTTAGTCTCTAACATCCATGTGAGTCCGACATCACATTGATGTTCAGGCAAAGTGATTGGAACTACAGTCCGACCGATACTGGATTTGGGACCAATACCAATATTGATATCTGAAGTAAAAAAATTCTGATAATGATATATTGAACAATAATCAAATAGTTGTGATAAAAATATGTGCTGGGGGCTTTATATTTTACAACAATGAACATCTTAACTTCTTAAAGGAACAGTTCAGCCAAAATACAAAAATAGTTCCCATATTTGGGAACTATTTCCTGCCAAAGAACAAAAGCAAACTGTATCAACCTCTACAGTCATTTGCACTCATTGGAGGCGGATAGATACAGTTCGGCAGGAAATAGTTCCCAAAGAAATTCTTTGCCCACAAGGGCTGTGAATTATGCCAAGTATCCATGTTACTGTTTTCGGAAAGAGCTGTTCCTGTTGAGTTTTTCACATGTAAATTTTTGACAGTTTGAGCTTCACAAAAGAATATCCATCCAGCCATTTATTTTATTTTTT
>OMKZ01018527.1:0-19648 GCA_900302535.1 Neoniphon sammara | reverse complement strand
GCAGATGAACACTGTTGGGCCATGGCCAGATCAGATATGACAGAATACAGTACCTGCAGTGTGAACGCCCAGGGCCATCGTATCCCCCCCAGAGACCACCTACTCGCACAGAGAATATGAAAAACATGGAGGAGCAATAGAGAAAGGAAGTGGAAGGCTTTGTTTGTAAAGATAAAACATCTCTTTAACCCGTGCTCATTAACTTTTAGAACCCAAATTCCTCCTTACAGCTGGTTTAGTCATAAAAATGAAGGGGAAAAAATAAGGAAAATATAGCTCTGAATACAAATACTCAGTGAGCAGAAAGATTTGCAGCAACATAAAACAGCAGTAGTTTTCACCTGACAGTGTTGGACCTCAGAATAACAAAGACGCCACTTCCTCAACCACTTCCTCAACCTCTTCTCCCACCTGTCACTGCAGAGTTAGTGAAAGGATCCCTGTGGCAACCAGAGTCCTCCATCGGCACCTGAGGCAGGGGAGGGCAGAGAAGAAGAGTCAGACAGGGTCAGCTAGAGTGATGGAGAGGGCTGCCTAGTACTAATCCTCTTATCCTTCAAGCTCAAGGCCAATCCAAAAGAAATTCACATGCTTGCCGGTAGGAATTGACATTTAAATGTCTTTAGGATTAAATATATATCAAAGGTGTGAATAAAATAATCTGTTTAGCTGCTCAGGGGCTTGTTTAGCCACATGATGAGGGTCGCGATTTTCTGACACAAACATCCAGAGGCAGTTACATTGTTGAACTTTTATCTGATTTTGCGAGTGTATTCTAATTTAGCTGCATCAGTAGATTAAATTAACTTAACCAAAAGCATCTGTATACCACTGGAGATGAAAATGGGGAGAAATAATAGTAAAATTTAAGCCTGTTACTCTACATATGTACCTCAGAAGAGATCCTATCAGCACCACAGAATGAAAAGGTGCTTGTCGAGCTTTGTGACACATGACACTGTGCAGGATTTGGCCCTCAGGTCTTAAAAATAGGAAAATAAGTATTGCTGTATCTGATTTATCCCTCAAATCTTAACCCATTATGGTGCAATATGGAATATACTCTGAACCTGTTCTGCATAAAAAAAATGTCAGGAGGCCCAATCTGGGATACAGTACAGAACATAGATTGTTCTCAAAAGACTGCAAAAAGTGTGATCCTTGTAGTATTTAAATACTGTTTACAATCACTTACTGCCCACAATAGTATCAAGACATTTGACAGTTAACTTTAAAGTGAATTAAAGAGAATTAATGCCTGGGTTTTTAATGTTTTGAAGTTGCTGAGTAATTACAAGTTTAACAACACAACTGGCACAGAATCAGCCACTGATTAAGTGAAACATTTTTAAAAGCTGCCACAACAACACAGAATAGTCCAGGGAAATGACTTGTAAATTCACCACTTGCAAGTCAACCTGAAATTATTGCTTTGAATATTGACATAAATGCGCACAATTCCAAATCATTTTCACTGCAGCTCAGTCTGAAATCCAAAACCGGCCATGTGGCCTCTGCAGCATTGTTAAGATTAGGTGTTAGGTCATGCACTGTGTTTGTGGAAAATATAAGAATCACTGTTTTTCTCCAAATGTGCAGAACTATGTTTTTGCATATCTGAGACATTATCCATATCGGGTTTATGCATTCTGGATATTTCTAAATCTACAGTAACCTGTTGGATCTGGACCATGGGAGAAATAAATCTGCACTTCTCATGAACCACACAGCATGTTTTTTAAATCCAAGACACAGTTGCAACACCAACGGGTGGAAACTGATCTCTCAAGACAACCAAAGGTCAATTATTCTCTGTACTAACTTCTTGACTTTTGCTGTAAGAATGGTTGCTATTGGCACATCATATTGGTCATCAAAGTAATAGATATTCTGTCCAACTGTGGAGTGAAAGCACCATGAGAGTACTCTACTAGCACCTATAAGGAAATCCTGGATTCTACAGAGCTGGTTTTGAGCAAAATAAATGGAAAAGAATAAGAGTATGAACGTGAGTTGAGGTGAGGGACCCCCTCTTCTTGAAAAGCTCAATAGGAGCTCAATATGATAGATGGTTTAAGGTAGTGAGAATGACAGGTGGTTTAGAGAGCGAGTGAGAGGCAAAAAAAGGCTGGAAGTCCCTGCAGCAGCCATCCAGACTCAAAATAATATGAAGGGCTGGATGAATTACCAAGCAGCTGAAGCATCAGAAGTTAATTTAATGTCTCTTTTGAATGCTAATAAAGGCTGAATCAGACCCCTGGGAGCCTAGGGAGATGTTAAATTATGCTTTAGACATCCTGCTAAGCTAAAACATGAGCGTGTTAGTTTGTTAGTTTAATTCTTATGATGTAGTCCCCTTTTACTGTAAAATATGTGTCTGACTTTCTTTACATTTTAAAACTATGGCAGGTAATACAAATAAAAACACTGTGGAAGGATGGATGAGCAGGGCCTATATTGGGATTCTTATTTCAGGGCTCAGGGCTGTGTTCATAACATCTTACACACTTTGATTTGATGAGTGAGAGGTGCGTGGCTGATTATGAATTGCTGCAGGGTCTGCCATGTTCAGAGTTAATGAGGTGTGATTGCTGACTTGGGTGATGCAAACAAAAAAGCGGGAGTTGCAATTCATAGATAGCCAGATAGAAAAGAGATTTACACAACCTTTCTAAAATATAAAAACGAATCTCAAGTCTTCCTATCAAAAGTTCTAAATAAATATTGCTCATTTCTCAAGCTGCTACAAGAGTTGAAACACAGATGAAACAAAAGTTGTTATCTACAGCAAAATCAAAAACCTAATGAAAAAAATTAAAACAAACCTGGGAAAATGTTTGTTTGCTCTTTATTGTTACCGAGCTACTTGGAACTGTTCCACAGTAAAATCTGTTCAGAGTAACTAAAGCAACAAAACAACTGTAAACCATCTGCCTTAATATCCTTGATCGACCTCATCAGATATAAACTGTAAAATTTAGCCTGATCAGTTTCCCGGACTCCTGGCATGGTGCAGTACTTAGTGCCTCTAGCTCTCTACTCATGATCGACCTCAGTTCATGCAGTCAGCTGCTGCAGTTCAGGGAGGATTTACGTTCATATCCATAGTCATATATTCCATATTTGTGCCCATGCTGCATGAACCCATGTTCACTTAACTTTACATCAGATGCATTTTACATCAAAATGGATCATAATGCACTTTTTAAAAATCCAAAAAGGACTAATTCAAGCAAAATAACTGGTTGACCTCGTGTAATATAATTTACTATTTTTAATGCTCCAAACGCAAAGAGCAATTATCTATGAAGCAAACATGCCTGACTTTCAATATTGGGTGACATTTATGGAACATTGCTGGCTAATAAAGATCTACTGAAAACACTCTCCAACCCCCCTAAATTTCTTATGCTCTCATCTTTTATATATTATTGCCCTGTCGTCTGCTTTCATCCTCTTCATCATGCAGAATTCTGTCTCAAAACCTGTCCTATAAATCCAAATTAGGAAGCTTTAGCACTCCTTCAGACTCTAATGAGCTCTTGTGGCTCTATAGGCACTCTCAGTCATCCTGTCGGTTTCCCTGCAGGGGGACAGGATTTTTTCTCTGCCTCCTGGCCAGTCCTTGCTGACCCCTGTCTGTAGCTAAAGCTAATTCATTATCCCTCCATCTTTATTTATGAGGGCCAAATAGCACAGGCAAACACAATCAATAACATACTTCGGAAGGAAGTATTACTGGATTACATGTTTTTTTTAAATGGATTTGCTGACATGGTTTACTTTTCCTGGGCCAGGACAGATTTGTGCAGCCGGCTTCCTTGTTAGGGTCACCATTGTGGATGAGCAAGAATCCTAGGCAGTTGTATAGAAAAACATGAGTGGTTAGTCTAGAAATGTAATTTGTCAAGTGTGCTCATACAGATGATTTGTCAACAGCATTATGTTTGACACTTGTGGATGTTACTGTGGATTAGATTGCAAATGACACTAAATCCATCAAATTCTGCTGACAAGCAGAAAAAAACATCTTCTGAATCCTGCTTACAGCTGTTACATTTGCATAAACGTATGCACTAATGTACATTTAGTGCATACGTTCATAGGAATAAACTCTGAATTGAGAGTTCATTTGCAGAATTGCATTTTGAACTACTGTGGCAATCAGGATATGATAATTCAAAACATCTATCACATGCTCGGATGTTTAAAATCACGTTAATCATCTGCTAATTGCAACAACAGAAATCCAATTATCTGCTAGCAGGTTACTCCAAGCACAACACAACTCAGCATCGCTTTACACAGGGGTCACAGAGAAAGCGCAAGACAGGTCCTGACAGATGCCGCGCTGCACAATTAATCCAACCGGCCAAATCAAACAATCTTACAACTAGCTGCTGATTCAGAGCAATGAAAGGTAAACAAAATAGGAGAGTAACAGCGGAGATGTCGATAAGCACCAGTAAACACAGGTGCACTCACTCCAGATCTGGACCTCTGTGCAGCAGTCTCTGCAGCCTTAAGTCTGCTGGACCACCCAGTCCAGGTGCCCCGAACACCACAGCGGGTTTTCACTGAGGAAATGAAGAGGGTTTCCACCTGCAACTTACACTGAAGCATCAGTTTGTGAGCTGACACTGGATGAAAGCCATCTGATCTCATTGTTCCAGGTTTCTGCCGTGCAAATTAAGTCTAATGGATGGAGAAGAGAGGACTGTTTTACTGGGATGTTGATGGACATTGGGATCATTTTTGGTACCTAGAATTCTACATCACTGTTGACTCCCGCGCAGAATGCATTTTGTGTTGATTCATCAGTGGTGTAGGAGGGTATACACAGGTATACAGAGTATACCCACCTCTTTTCCTTTTCCAGTATACCCACCAATCAGCCAAATAGCCAATGAAATATACAGGAAAGTACCCCCACTACTCTGCAATCTATGCACCCACTGACCTCATCAACTATCACTACAACCCTGTGATTCATCAGTCTGAAAATGTATCTCAGTAGCCCCCTAATCCCACTCTTAGAGGGCACTTTTTCTTAAATTGTTGCTCCTCTGTGCCATAACATAATCTCTGAAAAGACTCCCCTAACTCCTTTTGATTAAGCACTGTACATACCAAATATCTCAGTAATGGAAAAAGATACCAAACCATCTGAGATTGTATCATGTATGGGAGTCCTATAAAAGTGTAACAACATTACAGGACTGTAAAGTAAAGGGCAAAAAACTATGGTGAGGCATGTAAGTATTGGAGTGGCCTAAGTTAAAACAAAATCACCATACTGTAAAAAACTGTAAAGATGTTCAGTAGTTGCACCCCTGTACAGTTCAGCGGAGTTCCATCAATGGCCTTGTAGCAACCTCTACTGGTAGATTTCCACCCTCACATTTTCCATCAGTTCTACTGTTTTAGTTTAGATGCTACAAGGAAACACAATGCCCTTGAAATACATGTCTAGAAGAATTAGAAGTCTTTATTTCATTTATTTTGATAAACTCAATGTGACAAGCCACTAAAGGAAAATACTTTTGCTGAATAAAAGCGAATTAAGGGACAAATGAAGGTTGTTGTGTTTGTCTTTGTTGTTGTTGCTGGCTAACAAGACCCTTCAAAATAGCTTAGCTAAATAAAAAAAATAGATCACATCTTAAATTTATAAATAAGAAATAGCAATTACATGTCGCTTACATAACTAATTTGTCATACTTAATCTTGTAATTCTATGTGAAAGCATAAAGATAGTGGTTTCTTCTGTGTGTGTTTTCAAGAACAAAGAGGTCCTGTGTCATGGTCTTATGGAAATGTGATAACATCTTGTACCATCTATGTCATGACACATCTTGTATACTTCATTTGTGAAGAAACTGATAAAAATGCCTTTCCAGTGAAATGCTTTAATTTCACCAAATGTAACAAGAGGAAACATAAACCCTGTTGGTTTACAAATGAGGACAAAACATGGCAAAATTCATTTATGCACCAAGTATGGAAATTTTTAAACACTGTACAAATGCAAAGACTTTTGGTATACAATGCTCTGATCAACCTTAATTAAAAAGCTACACACTGAAATGTTGGTTGGTTGATTACAAAACACACATCTAGATAAGTATGGGGCCCTTGCCTGTTTTTATAATTCCAAAAATGTGTAAGCACAACATCACTAACAAATACAACTTGCTTCACCCATTTAATACGTTTTCATGTCAAAACCGGTTGAGACAAAGGTAATGAACATGTTTGTCCATGTGGGGGTGCACTAGCCTTCCTCTCGGACCAGAAAATAAAACTGTAAATCATGCTGGCACGGTTGGAGAAGACGTCCTGTGTTCAAGCTCAATGGCTCACTTCCACTCTTCATGACAGACTGCCAACAGCTGTAACTCTGTCACAGTCTGTGAGTGTGTCTGTGCATGCAGCTCTGCCAAATCCTATTTATATACAAACCCCCCTCTGCAAAAATGGACATATCAAAATTCAGCCCACAAAAATAAACACACATTCACATGAAACACAGGAGCACTAAACACCACAGTTAAAGCCCAATTTTACGAGCCACAGACAAGGAGTACAATATGAATCCAACATTTCTCTAGTCTTGAGGTTTGGGGTGCAATGCCAGACTGCATCCTGCTCTCTCTTTGCCCTCCCCTGTGAGTGAATGAGCTGTGATCTTACTACCAGCTGCATTGCAAGACTAAACCCCGTCATGCGTAAGCAGGAGCTCCTCTTCTTTCCCAGGTATCACATTCATTCCTCGTGAAGAGTCCATGTGCCTTTTTCTCACCTCATATTAAGTGTCTAATGCTGTCTGCGATACGCTTGGCCGTATCCCTTCCAACCTTTGTGTTGGAGCATTTCCTCAGCAGCATGGATCATGTATTTGTCTGAGGGAAATTGGAAATGACAACAGCATTGCAGGCAAGAGCAGATTTTGATAGGGTTTGTTGTTGTGGTTTTGTGGATTATATCTTTTCACTGACTTGTTTATGCTTCCCAATCAGCGCCTATTCTTTGTATTTAAATGATGTGCCTCTTCTTGTTTTTCAGCTCACTGATGAGCTTCAGTAGTCTGGAAAGATTTATAAGTCAAAAAAGCTGCAGCCAATGGGGGCTCCTGGAATCAAATGAATAATGTCTGGTCTGGTCTTATTTCAGCTTTCTCTGCATTTCCTCATTCCAGTCATGCCCACAAGGGCTCATCGCGGCCCTGAGCAGTTGTGGGCAAACACTGTTCGTTTCATTCCCCTCCCTCACTTTTCCCTACATAAACATTGCTGTCATGGGCTACAGTCGGACCAGACAACTGGAATGACAGCACTAAGCAGGAGACATAGGCACAAGCTCATTTTATTAGCAACTAATGCACAAGGTCGTCTGAGTTAGTGGCGGTGTGCTTTAATGATCATTTCTAGAAACACAGCTGCAGCACATTGTCATATGAACTGAGTTTGATGATCAAGAGCAAATGGAATGTTCACATGCCTTGGTCTTAAACATCATATATAAGCATATACAATAATAAAGGAAGCATTTCTGTTAAAGAAATTCTTTAAATGGCTAAAAAGTTCATGAAAAATAACTAACAAAATTCAATGCAACACAAAAGAACATGAAGGAACTCTGCAATGGAAGCATGATATGCACTGTGGTACTCCACTCCAGTGACACATCTATATAATATAGACAGACTAGACTATATGTATCTGTGCACTTGATTGCCCTGGTCCTGACCAAGCTTAGCAGCCCCTGTGCTCCATTGCCCTGTTTACATCTAGATATAGCTCCACAATCTGTGATGAAACATGAGCCCTTTGGGGTGACAAGTGTCAGGGAAAGACGATCAGGACGGTAGCCTGGGATGACTCAAATACTTTCCACGTCATGTTAGGGTTTGCTCTCCCCACTTTAGAGCTGCTGCTGCAAGACTGAGGGGAGCAGGCAACAGGGAAACACAGCGGGAGTAAAATAGTTATATAAAAAGAAGAGTGAAGGGGAGAGGAGCTTCATGAATTTGTTGCAACGAAGCAGGATTTCTCAGCGGGATTATATTTGTGCCTAAAGTGATAAGACACATAATTATGTCGGAAACTACCAAAGCCACCGCAAGGAAACCCTCCACCAACAAGAACATCAAGAAGCTTCGCACCATCAGCATGGTGTGCGGCCTGGCACAGAGCTGGCAACAGTGGGTGACAGATAATGAGACCAAACAGGCCAGTGAGCCCAGTGGCTGGGCACCGTCTAGCTTGGAAGGACCAACAGTGGAACCTAAAAAAAAATGGGTCCCCAGAAAAGCACCAACTGCAAAGACAGCCCTTCCCAATCAGACCCAGCCATCAGAAGCCTCTCAGAGTCACATAACTGGCGTTGGAGAGACTCAAAAGACATCAGTTCCACACAAGGAGACCCAAGCTGCACCTCAGGCAGAGGGTAAGGATGAGACCTCAGCTGTGCCACAGTCTCGGATCAAGACCAAGCAAGTGGTGAAGACCGTGACCAGCGGGGTTCAGGAGAAAAGCGCTGGCATTGGGTTCCTCACAGAGAAGATCACCAAGGAGGCTCTTCCATCAGGCCAGGATATTGACAGGATGCTGAGCAAGCGAAGCTCACCCACGCGCCGCAGGAAGTGCTCCAACATGGTGTCATCGCTAACCAAGAGCTGGAAGGAGGTGGAGAAAGAGCGAAAACTTGCAACAGAGGGAGGAGGACCAGGGGAAGGATGCACCCATGGGGTTGACAGAGAGGATGGTGGGCATCCTGAGGCAGAGAAGAAGAGTCTGGAGACAGAAGATGGACTAACACACAGAACAGGTCCTTCAAAAAAGCCAGAGCATGAAGACTTTCCTGAAGATGATTCAGAGTCAGCAGTAAGGATAAAAAGACCCAGTTTCCGAACGTGAGTATGCTCAGACAATGTGTTTCTTTGCTTGATTGTAGTTAAACCTCTTTAACCAAGTAACTCTATAGAATGTTTTTTTCTGGTTTCTGTGCCAGAAAATGAAGAGCCTGATTTGAAAAATTTGAGAGTAGACCACATGTTATGATACATGCATGCACAATGCATGAGTTTTGAAATGTAAACATGCAGGAGTGATAGTAACAATTGTGTATCAAAGTTTGCCTACATCTGCTAAAAACTGCAAAGCATATTCATCCAAAGTATTTAAATTCTAAAATACATATTGATCCCAGCAGATTTGTACTGCTTTTAGTCTTGCAAGACCTCAAAATTTGAGAGCTATTGTGTCTTTACTTACACCTTTACTAACACCAGATCAAGCAAATTTTTATCCTTATACCGATATTAGTAATAGCTCAAGGCATCTGCACTTTTCAGGTTCAAAAAACAAGGTTTAAGAGCCTTAACCTTTAATTTATTTGTAATGTTCACGTGACATCCCCCCAGACACAAAAAAGAGGCTGAGGATGCCAGCAAGATTAATACCCTCTCCAAGAAATATAGTGCCGTGGGAAACCTCAAGAGCCGATGGCAAAACTGGTCTTTGGAGCACGCGATCAACCAGAAACTGAACCCCTTCAGCGACGACTTTGACTATGACTACTCTATGTCCCTCCGCCTCCAAAAGGGCCAGGAGGGTTACGGGCGCCCCAAGGAGGGCAGCAAAACAGCAGAGAGGGCCAAGCGGGCCGAGCAGCACATCCACCGTGAGATAGACGACATGTGTTATGTGATCAGAACTATGGCTGACCCGGACCCAGACGGAAAGACCCGCATCACGTTTGGACAGCTGTTTGACAGATATGTGCGGATTTCAGACAAGGTGGTGGGGATTCTGATGAGAGCCAGGAAACACGGGAAGGTGGCGTTTGAAGGGGAGATGCTCTGGCAAGGCCGGGATGATGAAGTGATCATCACTCTGCTGGTGTGATAATGTTACCTGGGTCAAAGTTGTATTGGAAATCCTCTTACAGCTGCTTTTCTGTGATTGAGTAACGTTTCCCAGCACAATGGAACTTGTGGGATAACCCCAACCTTTACCCGGGTTATCTGAGAATTTCAAATACAATTTGACCTGGGTCTGCTCAGTGGATACACACAGAACAAGAACAAATGGGTGAGGTTTATTTTTCTAATATAGAGCTTGATGCAGTGATGTGGATTATTCAAAACATTTTTGCTGCTATATATGTAGATACTTGAATATTCTCCCTATGTCCGTGTTTTTGTATGTTATATGTGATTTGTAGCTGCTATTCACGTGTCTCCAAAAAACTGCAATGATTTTGTTTGTTTGTTTTTTTTATTTGCGTGTCCCAGTGAGATTAAGCTCCAGCTGTAATCTGCATAAGTTTCCGTTCAGGCTGGCTTTTGATTCTTCACTTGGTTCTCTCTGTTTCCTCATGAGTCATAATCATACCATTAAGCACAGGTACATTTGGGTGCATGCATTTGTCAAGCTGTACAACATTTTATGTAGTTCAGTAGCTCGTCATTCATCATCCTATAATAAAATGTACCAGACAAAAGACAGAGGAACAGGACAGACCACAGTGCTGTGACTGTCAGTTCATGTTAGGCTCAGGCTCCAGACTGAACCGTGCATTTGAATGCATTGGTGAGTTGGTGCCAATGTATTTCTTTTTGGCATATGGCCATATGTCTGTGCTTGTTGCCTACAATGTTTTAACAAGCCTATAATATATTTCAATATGTTGCATAGTTTATAATTGTATTACCTGAGATTAATCTAAAATATAGATGATCCAGTGTGTGTATCAGTGTTATCATTTTGTCAACAAAATACTTACTGTGCCTTGTAATTTTTTTTAAAGATATCTACCATATTCCCAAATTTCGCTTTGATTTTGTGCCCATATTTATTTTGTAAGAATGGGCATAATTATTTTTTTAAATTTTTTTTTTTTGAAGGTGGACATGAAATGAACAGATTTTTATCTCACTACTGACAACATACTACCTCTCAATTAATGGAAATCTGTTATTCAGTACTTTTATAATTTTTAGATTAATACTTACAACCACTCAAATCTAAATGAATGAATTACAGTGGAAAGAGGTAAACAAAGACATCATGAAATTAGTTTTAAAATAAATAATTATTATTTGATTATTATAAAGTGCTTGTTATTTAAGAAAAAAATAATTATAATAGAAAGAATTCAATGAATTTATTTTCCCATCAAGAAGTAATTTGTGTTTCAGGAAACAACAAACTCTTCTCAGAAGTGAAGCACATAGATGCACGCATCCTTTGGCATGCAGATGATCAGCATACTTGACGCCATATGGTGGCACGTTTTGTTTTTTGTTTTCCTTTTTGTCCCACTGGCAGTGGAGCCTTAGGATGGCTGTTTCGGTCCATCCATTCAACACTAAGTTAAACTTCAAGGCAACATATCTTGAAATCTATTGAGTGGATTGTTAGGAAATTTGCTGAGTGTTTGCATTCTTCCCAGGGAATGAGCCTTATCAATTTTGATGTCACCATCATCTTTCCTCTAGCACCACCCTGAGGCCAAAATGTCAAATTTGAAATCTCACATATTGGGTGCATTGTCATGACATTTGATAAGCAATGGATAAAATGTACAAACCCCATTCTCCCACTGTTTGCATTCCTTTGACATGCATCAAAACAGCAGACGGCCAGTGCTTTTTTTTTGTTGTTTTTTTGTCTGGAACATATCCAAAAAGTTTCAAAGATTTCATGGAAATTTGTTTATAGTCTGCTATTCAACTTGCTTTTTGAAGTGTCTAGATGTAGTTACATTTGATGTATGCTATTCATATAAAAGTATCATACGTCATAGAGCAGTCATTGAATTTCATCAGAAAAAATGTTAATGTACAAATTTTGTTAATATAAACAAATACTATGAAGTTATATGAGACCAATTGAAAACGTTATTGTTGTTGTTGTTTTCCCCACCATTTGCACCCTCAACTGTTTTTTACCGGGTTTGCCATAGGTAACAAAAAACAGCTACTTTTGTTCTATTTACTTTATTTAATTATTTAAGCAATTGGTTCGTTGTAGTCTGAACTTCATCAGTTCTGGCAAGTCCCAGGTTAGAGGTAGTTCCTGGTTTCTTGGCAGTCGAAAGGACTAATTGATGTTTCCTATAAAAAACATACTTGCCGTAGCAGAGACCAACCCATTTGCTTCCTTGAACACATACTTCACGAGCAGCGGTTCTGTTTATTGGAAGGACCATGAAAACTTACTCTAAGAGGAAGTAGTTGTGCAGTATAAATCAGAGGGACAGGTACAGAGGTAGACATCCTTGGCTTCCAACACACTTCACCACCTTGAAAACACTCTTGATCTTTGACACTTGATCTGTGAGTATTTCATTATTTTCACTCTGTGATTTCTACAACTGTCATTGAATAGGTTAGCATTTGTTGAGCATTAGTAACAAACTAATACTGTGTCACTTACCACACCATGGTGCTTAACATTTTTCTGTGTCATCAGCCACAGGTTTCTCTTGGCAATTGTGCAAGAAATAAATCAGACAGGTGAGAATTATCATTTTCATTTTTATGAAAGCCATGCAGTATATATTAATATCCACTTAAAAATCTACCATTTGTTTAGAATTTGTGTCAAATTTGTATTTTTTTTTTCAAAATTTGTGTCACTTTGTTTATGTGCAAAAAAACAAAAAGAAAAAAAGTGTAAATTAAAGTCAAAAAGAAAAAAATGGTGTCAAATTTGTTTAAAATTCACATTAAATTTGTAAAATCCCACCGGTGACACCGGCAAGGATTTTTTTTCTAACATTAATGCAGAGTAAACCTAATATAAAATATTATTTATCCATTCATTCATTCATTCATTCATTCATTCATTCATTCATTCATTTTTTAATTCACAGAATGCTGTACCTCACCCTTGTTGCTCTGCTTGTTGCCTCTGCTGTGGGCCAATGTAAGTGTCCAGATCTTTCAGTGTTACTTTTACACATTACTTCTTATCAGTCGTATACTTGGATGTTGGAACTTCGATGACCTACACAATTCACATATCCTGTGAAATTTATAAACAGTGGATAGCATTATATAGCCCCATTTTGAATTACACGCTTTTTGAAATTTTCCTTTTCATACTTTACCAAAAAATTAGACAAGTGGTGTAATGAAATGCCGGGAAGATGGACCTGGGCGAGTCTCAGAAGTCCTCCCGTCTGTTCACAAATTTCTGTTCAGGGCTTTCTTGTAGCCCTGACAGACAGAAAGAGAAGCGTTGGCCAGTTTGCTCATGTTTGTATTTGTTGTGTCTCCAGACCAGCCTCAGTACTACTCGTACTCTCCAGCCGTGGGGTCAGGAAGCGGCACTGCCTACAGTCTGACTGGGGAGGGCAGGATAACCGGCATTCGGGTGTGGGAAAACAGTGGTAGCTACATCCGAGGGTGAATATCAAACATATTTAATGTGGTTTTAATGGTGCAGTTCTGGATAGATTAGGATTTATACAATCATATAGTAATTTAAAGTTAAAGTTTAAATTAAACAGTTAAATGGTTATTTTTTTGTTACAATTTATTGATCATTTTAAGGTTACAGCTATGCCTACAAAAAACAGATCTGTAAACAAGCAGAATTTTTAGAATGCCAAGAGCCACAGAAGTATTTACAGAAGGTCATTTGTGCCAAATGTGATTAGCTTCCTTAACATGTAAAACAAGGACCTTGACGTGATCAGACAGCGATTTTATTTTTTGCATGGTGTTTTATCTGATGGTTGGGCTTCTTATGTATCTATTGTTTTTTATTTATGTGCACTTTGACCTTTATGGTTTTTTGGTACAATAATCTGTACTGTATGTTTTGGATGCCTTTTATGAGTATACATACCACCCAAGATAAATTTCCACTTGTGGATTTTTCCACAAGTGGAAAAATCCATTGTTCTGCTCTATTTTCTCTTCTACCTTCACCAGTTCCTGTTTCTTTCTTCGACATACTAGTTTGACAGTCAAACCAGCTTTATTTTTTACTGACAATACAAATTTGCCTATTTCATCTTTATCAGCTTCCAGTTCAGCTACAACAAAATTTGGTCCTCTGTTGTTGGCTTCAAGAATGGTGAGGCCGTGGAGATAGAGCTGTATGATGATGAGGCCATCATCCAGATTTCTGGGAAGTATTCTCACTACGTGCAGTCAGTTGTGTTCATCACTAACAAGGGCCGCATGCTGATTGCGGGCCAGCCCAGCGGCCGCTCCTTCAACATGTATCCTGAACACGAGGGGGCCGAGCTGCGCTTCATCAGTGGCCGGTACCATGGAGGCATCACCGCCATCGGAGCCCATTGGGCAGTGGTCCCACGTGCCTCCAACGACACAGCCGGGCACTGAGGAGGAGAGGAGAGGAGAGGACTAAATAGGGGAGGGCAGGGGAGACTGATTCCCACTATTTGGCCATACCAGGAATAATGAATCTGCTGATCAAAGGCTTTCCACACATAAAATCACATTTATGACAAGCAATTGAATTTCTGTTCTGTCCATATTTATCATTTTTCAGTAAGTCCCCACATCTCAGGAGCTTCTAAAATTGGTGTGGTACAAAAAGTACAGATTACTCTGCTATTTTGAAGTTACTGAAACTTGGTTCTTTCTGATATGGCCTCTTGGTAAACTCTGAACTTTATAATCGTGCCCACTCCCCTGCTGAGCTCCACTGTTAATGCACTTTGCTGGCAGCACTGTTCTTTGTCAAATTTCATTTTATCTTCCATAGGGTTTCTGAGGACAGCCTTTGATATATGCATGGGTTGAGAGAACTGGGTTTGCTTCACTAGAATTTTGCAAAATCAGCCTTCTGTGGCATGTTAACATTTTAAATGACACATATTGAATAACAGAGGAGTGTGTTTAGTTTTATAAATCAACTCCTCACTGTGCCTTTGTCACATCATTCCTCACCTCTTGATTTCTGCTGTGCAAATAGAAAGGACAGAAATAGTCTCTGTATTTCACTGTACGGTAATGGATTTGTGAGTGAAGCATGAATCTCTAGTAATACATCCCAGGTGTGCAGCTTGAGTTGACACTGCATGTATTTTTTCTTTTTTTTTTTCCTTCCATTTTTGTACCGGCACTCAATCATGCTCTTCCCTTTGGCTAAAATGTGTTAGAATAATCTGTATAATAAAAGCTGCCTATTTTGCACATCAAAGCTGCTCACATCACCATTATATGTCCAACAAGATGTTTAATACTATATACAACTTGTTTTCTTTCAATTTGGACACACACTGTGGGTTTAACTACAAGATAAAATAATCTGTAAAGCAAACACAAGAAATACAAGGTATTGGTCCCTGTCATTAACCTGAAATGTCTGTGATATCTTAGGCACTGCTAAAAATAGACTCCAAATGCTGAGTTCTCTTCCCTTTCACAGAGAAATGAAGCTTTTCCCTTTTGTGGCTCTGTCATGAAGGCTCCCAAAGTAGTCACCAGCCCTTCAGTGAATAAAAACTGTTGCAGGAGATGATTTGACGCTTGTAATTATTTTATTTTGGTTGTTGTATAAAGTGCATAATAATAACAATTGTGCATGGGACAGCATACGTCAATAAAAATGTAATTTATTCACAAAGAAGCTGCCATTCAAGTGTCAAAGGGTTGCATTATCCTTGCATTATGTAGAACAATAGCATGAAGTTTGACATGCTGTCGCCCTGATCTAAGATGAAGGAAATTTCGCTCATTCTATAAATGTTAAGCCATCCCCCACAACTTTTCTATTCCATTCTATTCTATTCTATTCTGTTCTGTTCTGTTCTGTTCTCTCTAGTTTATTCTAGAGTGTTCAAATCTTAATTTAAGTTTGAGATCTGGGCGTTTTTGGTCCAACAGGCCCCAGTGAATACCCAGTGAGGGGACTCCACTGCTGTTGATGCCCTCCTGAGCAGTGGTCGCCCTCTGTTGGTAGTGACACACAACTCGGGGATGTAGGTGGGGTTGTACTTTCCAGACACCTGGGGGACAAAAAAAAAAACAAAAAAACAAGGGAAGGAAAGGAAAGGAAAGGTTAAAATATAGGAAAGTTAGGGTGTAGGATTTATTTTGATTGCCAATCTTCTGTTTCCTCAGGCCTCCTTGCCATTTTGTTCCACTTAACACAAGAAGCACCAAGCCGCGGTCAATTTGCATTTACATTTTAGAACTGAAATATCTCATGTTTCAAAATGTCCCACCATGACTGCTCCCCGACCCAGTTTCTGTACAAACCATTGTTGTAAGGCTTTGAAATTCACACAAGGAAATAGTACTTGTAATTGCATTTAACCCCTCCAGTGATGGCATGTCAGCCCTCTCTTAGACTCCCCAAAATCAACTGGTCTTTCTATTTTCTAGATCCAGTTCTGCAACGATTATGCATGACATTACTCTGATGGTTAAGACTCCTCACCTGAACAACGGCCTCTCCTTCAAACAAGGTCATCTCCACTATGTTGCTGGTGTTACGGCCCATTCTGGTGGCCCAGATGTAGTCCTATCTCAACTGGAAACTGAGAGAAAGAAAGACAAAGAGAATAATCTCAGTGTTACATTTAAAATTTTAAAGTAATGAGTCGCTGCTGCAGAAATGCACACAAACACACAGGTCTGTGCAAGTGCTTATCAGGTGGTACAAATTCATAAATAATGCATCTCACATTGTCTGAGTTAATGCACTGTTGTCCTTGGCACAGGATACCAGGGCAACTGCAAAGCATTTGTATTGGACAGGTGTTACTGCTCTACTTGTTCTCATCATATATACAGCATAAAGCAGATCTACAATAGGCTTGTCTCTGGTTGAACTTACCCAGCGATGTAGTTGTTGGGCAGCTTCCATATTCTGACTCCGGTGACGCAGCCCTGTCCAGAGGTGGCATAAGCTCCCCCTGCCCCAGCGCCCACAGCCGGCGAGTATGAATAGTGCTCAGATGGAAATTTGGACACAAAGACAGAAGAGCAGCCTGTTAGTGTTCAACCTCTTCATTACAGCCAAAAACGACTCCTCCAGCTTTCGAACGCCACACATCTCTTTCCTGGCCTTTGCTTTATTTCAGCTCTTACTCTGTTTTCAAAAGCTGGGTGCTATTTTTCAAAGAGCAGAGTCAGAAGTATTTCACAATGCATATAAGTGCTGAATGTGAAGTGATGGCAAGAGTCACTTACACTGAGCCAGAGCACTGACAGAAAGTAGGCATAGAAGAACGTGCAGCATATCTATAATATAAGAAGAGCACAATATTATACTTTAAGTGGTATATACTGCACCCTTTGATTCGTATATGATAAACATAGATTGCTAGTGATCACTAACAATGTCAAGCTTCAAAACATAGGCTATCCTCAGTATAAACAAGTCTACCAGTGAAACTCACCAGCTCAAGTGAAAGAAAAAGAGAAGGAAGATGGAAGCTGTTTCTCCACACTGGTTTGTGTTCTGTGGTTGGCCATGACTGCTTTTACACTTTTTTTCAGAGCACCTTCTCCACAAGCTTGCACAGCTATCCAGTGCAAGTCATATCTCAACCATGGAGAGTATTTTTTGCACTATTGTTCCTTCTTTCTTTGCTCCAAACACCTGTGCTACATGTCATGGAAGTGGACCAAGAAACCTTTGAATCCGCTTCCTGGTGCTTCCAAGACATTTGACACTCTCAGCGAGGCATTCTGGAGCATTTCTGGGGTGCAAGATGCATTGTTGGTGTTTCCAAATTTGGGTTTGTACAGGAAGATTGGAATATCATTATCTTATATTCATACAAAGTGAAAAAAAAACAATGTTTCAGTTCATCAAAGCCTTTTATCTACTAGTCTTCACTCAATATTAGGCTACTGAGTCAAATCATTGGTCTTATTCTATAAAAAAAAAAAAAAGGCTATTAACTGTCTTCAGGTACTTAATGTTTATTTTCTATAGGAATTAGAAGGTTGCAGCACCATTTGGGACTTCCCACCATGTGTCTGACTGTCATAGTACTTACAAGGCCATTTTCTCCAAACACTCAAATGACTCAGTGAGATCACTTTTTGTCAACATGTAGAATGAATGATCTTATATTACATTACACAAAAACATGAATGCCTCAAGTGGAAATGTACTGCACACTCGCCATGAGGTCTTGATTTTCTTGATTGCTGCTTTGATTGTCAGATTAAAGTTGTACAACACAACTGGCTAATTCATAATGAACACGGTGAGTAGTTATGGGTGTCATTTCTGTCACCGAGCTTGCGAAGCCTCTTCCTCAGGTGTAATGGCCACAACTGCTGTCAAACTCATTCAACAGTGAGTATTTTCGATGAGAAAACGAGTCATCTTCACTCTCCCCCTTCCCATTTAAATTCCCTCCACTCATCATACCAGCAAACCCAGATAAAAAGCTCATATCTCAACCGTATCGTCTGTGCCAAGACTCCAATTACACAGTTGTCGTTCATGTGCAATGCTTGTCATTTGAGCTTTATAAGTTTCTCTTCGATGAGCCTTCGAGTTTTTAACCCATGAGTTAAAGCCGACAGTTTTGAAGGAGAGCCCATGTTGACTGAAATTGAAAAGCTTTTGAAATGCACTGAAAATATCATTTTTACCATCTGACTTCCGCAAGTCCAATGCAATTGCGTACGACAGTATTGTCAGCTTTGTTGCACAGCTGTTGCTTATTCACAAGAAATACGTTGTAGTTTGTTTATTTCCTCCCTAAAGATGTTCCTGGGTATTTTTTTTTATCATGGGTTTCCTCATATTTAACCTTCACATTGTCAGCAAGATGGCATTTACCTGCAAGCACACACACGCAAATATGCACACCCACACACACACACACACACACACACACACACCCACACAGGACATTGGAGGAAATGTCAGACGAACTCATCAGACAGGCTGAGCAGACGTCAAAACTAAACAAGGGAGGAGAAAAACAAACTCCACCGCGCATACCAACAACCACACCTCTCTGAGCTGATGCAGCGTTTAGTACCCAACTGCAGACGTAAAACCAGCCCAAAAAATGAAATGCAGACTTCCTCATACCGACGCTTATAGGCCACATCACTCCGGGATATCAGCAGTGTGAACATGTCACACTGAAATACTGACACACAGGTGAAGCAGCCTGGAATGGGCAGACAACAAGCAGGCAGACCCATATTTAACACTTGGTTGGGTTTATATGAATCCCACTTGCAATTACTGTGTACAGTATATCCTGCCCTGCCCATCTGCTTTGGAGACCCCGTTCCCTTGACTGACTTTCAAGTGCCAGCCTTTTGCCATTTCCTGTTTTTTTTCTCTTCCAACATGTATGATGAAAATACTATACAGTACGGTTATTTACAAGTCTTTTTAAAGGCTGTCAATTGGCCAGACCTGATTATTACTGAATGTGCATTTTGTTATGTGATTATGCAACTAGCATGGCCACAGCCCTTTTCTCCAGTGGGGTGGAGAGAATGAACAGCCACAAAGCTGATTTGGTGGACCAGGGGATTCATTTTTAGCACAACTCACATGCAGAAAGAGCTGCAGTGAACCCCCTAATAAATTATGAAAAAATAGCATACAATCATCACAGCAAATTTATTCTGTATTCAATGACTTCCCTGTATGGATATTATCTTAATATT
>OMKZ01018525.1:0-20794 GCA_900302535.1 Neoniphon sammara | reverse complement strand
ATACAGCGGGGTACGGAGATAGTCTTAGACCAAACTATTAACTACTGACACATTAACTAAACTAGCTGACTCCACATCCGCACTAAATCTTAATCTAGCAGGCTCTCTAATCACCTGCAACCTGCCGAATGAGAAGTCCCTATGGTCAAACTATGTTAACACACCTGTCTATATTATATATTAGTGTGCATTGCTTCACCCCATCAACAGGAGTGAGAGAGGCAGGCTGGCCCTTAGGAGTACCAACGGGGCTGGTAAGGGGCGAAAACCGGTTTGCAATCGGGAGAGGTGACTGCAGATCAGGCCACACAACCGATGGCTTGCACTTGTGAGCCTTCCCACGCCGGCGAACAGGAATGAACTCCATCGCATCTGCCGACTAGGCTACGCTGGAGCTGACATTAGCAGGCCTGCTGTCAGGCCCGGGGCTTAAGCTGTAGTGCCCGTCACATCTAGTGTAACCCTGGAGAAAAGCTGCTCTAACTCACGGACACGTCTCTCTAGTAGAGACACCCTGTCTGCAACTGCAGAACAGTCGGCGCACACCATCGTTTTTAATTGAGGCTGCTTAGACTGCGAATGCACAAAGCTAATTGCTAAGCAAGGCTAAGCTCAAAGCTGGTAAACAGAGACAACGAAAGGTCAACCACAGCGCTAATGTCGTTTCAGATGAAACTAGTGAATCTAATATGTAAACTGAGCACAAAAAATAGCAAAGTAGCGTTAAAGAGGATAAATACGAACTTTAGAGCAGAAGAAAGAGTGAAAACAGCAGTATCGATCTCACGGAAACCGGAAGCAGCGCCACAAGCATCGGATGGGGCAATTGTGAAATGTGAATGGAACCTCATCCTAAGTCAGTGCTGCATTCAAAAGTCATTATAATACTGTAATATTCCTGTAGAAACATATAGTCTGTCTATGATAGTCAATTGTGAATTTATAAGCAAGTGACCTCTTCATACTTAATGGTCCTCTTTAATCTCCTATGGTATCACTGGAATATTGCTATAGGGACTTCACACATTGGGCTCTGATATTTACATGCACCCATTCTCAAATTTTATCATAGGATTAATACAGCTATTTTCATAAGTGGTAGAACAACATAGTTGATCATGACTATACTTCTGTTTGCTGCCTCTTGAGTTTCATCCATTGTTTCCATACTCTTAATTCCCATATATCAAGTTTTCTAATTTTGTAGGCAGGCATCTGGAGGTAGGTGAGAGAAAGTTGTATAGGAGAGAGAGCATTTGCATTCCCTGAGAATAAAATGTCAGAAATAACTTGAACCATCCGAGTCTGCTGTCTGAGAGGCGTGAGAAATAAGGGGGGGCGGGTACAACCCTGACTCTTAAATGAGTCGGAGGAGAGAGAGAGAGAGAGAGAGATTAAATGATAAGTGGGACAAGCCAGGCAGCTGCTCGTCGTTTTCTCTTGGTACTAGAGGAAAGGTGTACATTCAGTATGAAGCTCGCAGTCTTGTGTTTTTGCCTTGTGCAAGTGGCCTCAGTCAGTGCTGGACTTTCCACCTTCAATGAGCTGACAGTCGCCCACAACAATGTGACATCCAACTCCAGCAATGATCAAGCACTTCGGAGCACAGGTGAGTTTTCTCACAGCGGCTTGCCTGCTCCATTCCTTTCAATGGACCAGCTATTCGAGCAGCTTTCCCATTCTTACAATTCAGCAGACATAATCACTACACTGATTGCTCTCATTAGTGTCCTCCTCGGGGTACAAGGAGTACCCGCACGAAAAGTAATTGAAGTAATCCTATAATACATTTTTAAACGATACCAGGGAAAAACTGAAGTATCATGCAGCTAATATGGGTTAAAAGTTGACATTTATGGTATAAAATATAATATAAAGGTCAAGTGCCGTAGTTAGGCGATTATAGGCGATAACATAGGAGATGAAAAGTAGGAAAATCCCACTGCGTATGCTACCACAAACACTGACTGTTCATATAGCATTGCTATGAGAAACTCAATAATAGACTCAAAGTTCATGTAGGATTTTAAGGCCTATTGGAATATTATAATGATACTGTAAGATAAATACCAAAATACATTTAGAAATATAACCCTATCACAAAACCCTAAGGGACTATTATAGGAACATTATGATAATATGACATAAAAATAAATAAATAAATAAAAACTGTCGGACAGTCCCACTATTGAGTAACTGGCACACAAGAAGTTCCTACAGGATTATTATAGGGACATTATAGTGACAACCATAGGAGATAAAAAAAAAATATATATAAATATAAAAAAATACCATAAAGTAAATAAGATGGCTATAAATTCACTACTAAGTACCACTGACACGTTAGAAATTACCTTCAGTAATGCAGGAATACTATAATGATAACCATAGGATATAAAAATACCATAAAGATACAAGGTGACGACAAATTCACCACTGAACTGACTAGCTACCACAGACACGCAGTAAATTACCTGAACAACATGGCTTGTACATTACAGTATTTTTTTGTTTTTGAGACGTGGAATTTAAACTTGTGACCATACAAAATGTCATTTAGAGTGTGTAATTCAATATGCAGCTGATGCGGTTACCCGTATTCAAAAGGGCTATTACCAGACACATCAGTTGTTTATGTGATGCTTGGATGCACCGCAGGCTACAAATGGGTCTTAATAGCCATAACACGCCCCTTTTGTGTGTTAAACGAGATTTGTATCCTTGTGATCACAAAGTTACCTCATATTCAAAACATACCAATTCTTGCTTTTCTTGCACAAACATTTTACTCAAACATCACCTGTTTATAAATCATGTGAATACAGGTTTATAAAATTCAGAGTTCTGTATATGGTATTCCCTTATTTGCCAGAACTCATAGAACTTATTTCTGGTGACTGATTTAGTGGTCTTCTTCACTTGTCCTCCTGCTCTGTAGTGAAAATGTAAATTCGCAACATGAGACCCTTTTACCATCCATATGGATGGGCCTAAGCTACAACACAAAGGCCTAAATCTAAAGGTGTGTTGGATTTGCTTAGTGACTGACAAAATCTTGAAAATGCCAAGTTCCCCATATAGTATTTCTGTACGTTGCAGCTGCATATGCTGCATCACTTCAGCACATCTGGTTTGCCTCCAAGCAGTCATCTACAGACACTATTGCATAATGACCGCTGGCCAATCAGATTGTGTCATATCTTCTATACTGCACACATGCTTAAAGATGCCATCTGTGGTACAAGTAAAAAAAAAATACATTATATAGTGTATGTTTGGAGGAGAATGGCTCTTGAAGTTGGGGACCAGGCTCTGCTGTTATATTGCTCTATAAATGCTGACAGAATGTAAATTAAGATGGCACACTATTGCTTTTATTGTCCTTTTTCCCAAGCATCGCTTACTCGTATCATGTTCCAACTGCTCATACTTAAACAAGGAATATCTTTTTATGAGATCCTTTTTAATAGATGCATATTTGTCAGGGTTTAATTTTAGCTGGGTTATTTCTCTGTTCGATTTACATGTTGGTCCTGATAGGGTTACAGTCAGAGTAACAAACAGCCTCCCATTTAAAGAGTTCAGATAGAAGCCCTCGAATGTGACATAACACATTTGATCTGTACAAGATGTTTCAGAGCTCAGAGGCCCTCAACTCCAAATGGCATCACTTAGTGGGGCACATAGCAGCACGGACAGACGGCCACAGTTTGGCATTTTTGAAAAATTTTTGTGCAAAACTGCCTTATTGTTTTAGAGTACTTAAACCAACTGTTCCCGCTTTGCTGGAGCAATTTAGTTTGTTTTCATCGTTTCCTGTTTGATTTGTCTCATAATTTTATCAGTTTACTAATCTAATTTCCTTTCGTTGAGAGGATTTAGCCATCAATCAGTTTGACAATGCTGCAAATTATGACTTGCAGATTGAGTTAGCTAGTTGAATGGTGCAGGTGGGCATAATATTTTTTATTTTTTTTATTTTAATTTTTTTTGCCTGGGTTGAGTGTTTTTAAATCAGTGCTGGATTATGTCACACTCTGCTTAATGTCAACAATCTGACATGCACATGAAGAAATGCAAGTCTCCTCCAGGAAATAATCCTTCAAAAACTTGCTGCCTTACAAACTTTATTGTCACATCCATGCATTTTCTTATTTAGGGTGTTTTTGTTGCCTGGGACATTAGCTAACGCTAGGCTTGTTAAATTTGTATTCTAAAAACCATGAAAAAAAGTGAATGAAAAAAACGAAACCTAATTACATACAGCATACACTGCAACATAATTGTGGGAAATGTGAACTAGTAGTTGACAGGAGTAAATGGGCCATAACCAATGGAACCCATGTTATGTAACACCTCATTTCCCATGTTGTGGGGTCTTAAAACAAGGATCTGTTTCAAACATTCTAGGAACATTCACCTTTAGCTCCTCTCACCAGCATGCCCATTATACTATAGTATGAGCACCTTTAGGATTATGTTTACCTCCACTCAGGTTCTGCTCCTGCTGCTGGCAGACAATGCATTTTAAAGGAGTACTCCACCCACAAACTGTATGTTTTGTATCATTTACTCTCCCCGAGTTGTCTTAAATGTCAGGGGAAAAAAGGTTGGAATCCCATGCCTCACAGGGAACAAGTTTCTAAAACCATAGCCATTTCTGTTAGAACGGACTTGATGGGTGACTTCGACAAACAGCAACAAAACGGATATGAAAACACCCGTTTCAAATTCTCAAACTCTTTGTGTAGTGTAATCCAAGTCTTGACTCTGCATTCGTATCTTCAATACTCAGTGACACTTCAGTCAGTGTAGTGACAGTGCACAACAAGTTTGAGCTATTGAAATGGACGTTTTCATGTCCTTTTGGCTGATGTTTGTCTCTGGTCAGCTCCTTCCTAACAGAAATGGCTACAGTTTTCGGGACCTTAGTTCCTTGGGGGCATGGGATTTAAACTTTTCTCATCAAACATCCAAGACAACTCAGGGTGAGTTTTTGGGTGGAATATTCCTTTCGGTATTTAAGTTGGTTGAAGGTTGGCTTTTTCGTAAAAAGAATCAACATTGCCCTGAAGATTTCCTCTGCACATGTACACAGATACTGACCCATATGTATGGCTAATAAGTTACACCTGCACAACAAACCTTGCTCACAGGTATCTGCTGGCGCTTTCATGTGAAAGCATGTCTGACCATTAAAATAATTGACAGGGTTCCAGATGTTTTGGTCCCTCCTTTTAACAGTACCAACTATTATACAGCTCATTTTTATGATCTCAGCCTGCTGGCCTGGGCTCCATGTGCTGCATTCCAGTGTACATTAAGTGGCCCTGCATCATCTTTGTATCCCCAGAGCGACTGTGGCCTACACTTCAAAAATCCACTCCAGATCTCACTGCCTTGATGTTGTTTCCAACAGTGCCTTTGATCCAGGGGAGACAGAGAACACTATTTGCGAGAAGAGGAGTGTATGAACGGCAGAAGATGATGGTAAGCTGCAAGTCCTGCACAGCTGTGTAATACATCTTTCGGCCAGATTAAACTCTCTACTCCTCTTGGTTCTTCCTCTGTGGTCACTGATATGAAGGGCAGTGCCAGGTGAGCCTATCACCTCCGGATGCATAACTGCACAAGCGGAAATTGTACAGCACTCATGTTTACACAGGCTCTGAAAACAGCTCAGACTGTAAACACAGATGGTGCCCAGTCCACAATGATACAGGAGACAGGGGACAAGATACAGTTACAAGCTACAAAAATATCAGAGTGCCCAAACCTCAAGCTTTTCCATGTTTATTGAAGTTATAATTTTACCTATTGTACTATTTATACAACCTCCAATTGATAAAGTAATCCTGTTGCATGTTATCTAAAATATTTTGAATTATTTACCACAGATTTTTTGTTTTGTTTTGTTCTTGGCCTATTTACATATTTTAGGCAGTATCTAACTGCAACAGAACCGCTTGCTTGAGGAAATGATTTGAAGTGCACAAAAGTGACACTTCATCATTGCTTTTTCCATGTCTGGTATAATGGTCCTTACAGTTCTAGATTTACTTTTCAAATTATGTGTGTCTACTTGGAAATGTTTTCTATTTAAACACTGTCAAAGGTTCAGTCTTGTCCCAATGAAATATGCAAATTAGCAAAGCTAATTTGGATGTAAAGGTTCATATAAATGGTGTACATATTTACATGTGTAGTCTACTTGCAGTACCATACAACTATACATCCTAGCTTTTGGACAGCAGCGTTCATGTTCAGGAATTGCCCCTTTCATAAATGTATTGCTGTTTCAGCTGTGAGCCAGTTTTGAACTCAAAGGGTTAATTATCATGAAATTAATTCCGCTGTATATAAAAATTGTTGCACGAGCCTGCACTGGTTCATGCCAAGATTTATGGAGTTTTATAGTACATGCTGCAGGCTGTGATGTGATAAAAATGCCTCATGTACATAGCAGGTTGTCAGATTGAACATGATATGCTTTTGAACCAGATACCTGAGTGAGGTTTAACACTGTGTTCCCTTTCTCAACATGTTCTTAAGCCTCAGGATGGTGCCACACCCTGATCATTAAATCAGTGGTTTGAAGCTGGAATCCATAATGTTTTTATATATTGTTATACTATCCATGTGTATGGTGGAGTATGATGTAACTATAAAAGAGACACTTAGTTGGAGACCCTCTCCATTCTCTGCTATTGAGAAATGTCAATAGGCTTGTCTGATCACACCTGTCATAGTTAACAGTGACAACAAAGTCCATTCAAAACAGAGCTGTTACACTATCAGATGAATCAGATGAATCAATCATTGAAGCTCCAGGTTCAATCTCAGGCAGATAAAGATCGATAAGCTAGCGCTATATGGAAAGTAATCTTTGGACAATGGACAGCGATACAGTGTTAGTGGCGTGCATTTAAGTTACTGTGAACCCACCATCACATCAAAATATTTACATCATGCCATGCTATGTTACTTTAAATTTTTAACACTTACCTGCTGAAAAATCCAGCTTGGGCCATAGCCATTAGCTCTTATTCTTACCAGCTACCAGTTGGCAACCAGCTTGATCAGTTCAAGCTAGGTTTCTAACAGCTGGTATCAGCTGGGAGCTGATAGGCCAGCTCCCAGCTGTCAAAAACCTAGCTCGAACCAGCTACCAGCTCAAGCTGGATTTTCCAGCAGGGAATAGCATGATATTTTCACTCTGCTAGACATGAGGTGCTTCCCTGTCTTTACTGTAGTTCAATGCCATGGAGCAACAACATGCGCAAAGTTTCAGATTTCAGCTTTAAGCAGTTTTGCTTTTACTTAGGAAGCAACAATAAGAGTCACATAATTTAAGAGAAACTATTTGAACATTAGGGGAATTTAGTGACAGAAATCTTTAATGATGTAACTGTGGATGGTGATGTGTCCACTTGTAGTTTTGCAGTTCTTGCTGTTGAAATCAGCAAAACATACCACAAGATTCCTCTAAGAGTCATATTGTTTTTTTTATAATCATAATAGAATAAACTTTATATATATAGCACTTTTCAAAACAAAGTGTTTTACAAGACAAAATAAAAATAGATAAACAATGATAAAAATGATATAAGAACACTTAAAGGTTATATAACATTAGGAAATAAAGAAGCATAGAAGCTATGTATGAGGAAAAATAAAATAAGTAAAACAAAACAGTATAATTAAAATAAACAATCAAAATAAAATAAATTAAAATCGCCTCTAAAACAGATAAAAGAAAAAAAGGCAATGGTAGTAATAAAATAGGTAAGCTTTTTGTTAATCTCATTGCCAGAGGGGTGTGGTGTATCAGTGGAGCACTTGGAAAGTGTGTTGCATTAAAGGAGTACTCTAACATTTTGGGCAAAATACTCTTTTTCCGGCTTACCCAGACAAGATGTTCGATACCATTTTCACCTCTGTACATCCACTGGTTTGGTTCCTAAGGTAAGCATTCTGTGTTAGCTTAGCATAAAGACTTTAAGTCTACAGGAGTCATTAGCCTAGCTCCGTGAAAGTGAAAAAATAAACCTTTCAGCAATTCTGGAAGCTGTCTTATTTAGAGCCAAAGCAGTAGACGTGCAGAGGTGAAAATGGTATCGAACATCTTGTCTCACTCTGGGTAAGTCGGAAAAAGGGTATTTTGCCCAAAATGCTGGCATATTCCTTTAAGATAAATTTTTAGTATCAGCTGGTGTGGGAGAGGCTGGTGTCAGTAAAGAACTCACCTCTTCCCCTTCCCCTTAGGGGCAATGTGCTCTGTGCCGCAGCGCTCTGAGAGTTTTGTCATGGTAAAACAGTACCGTGCAATGCCACCACAAGAACATCTCCCAAGGGAAAACTAATATCCTTGAGCGGGAGGTGAAGAATCTCTTTGAGTGAATATATGGCACCTTAAATAACCCGCTGATGACAGATGGCGTTACATTAGCTTGGGAAGAGAAAACACAGCTGGTTAGCATGTGTTGCTCTGCTCTAAGAAGAACTGGTGTCCAATGCAGGAAACCATTCAGTGATATTAGGCAAACAGCCAAACAGAAGCTTGGCTACTGGAGCATCAGCTTGTGTGTGTATGTGTGTGGGGGCGTACATCTCGCGGACAGTCGCTGACATCTGTATTTAGTTAGAATGAGAAATGTATCTCGTATTTATCTACATGATAGATCTGTGTCCACCGAAATATCAAATGGGTACATGCAGGGGAAAAAACTTGTCTGCGGAGAATGCCACTGTGTCAGCTCAAAGCTGAGCCAAATACTGTGGGCCATCATGAAAATTGAACTCAGTGTTTCACTTACCTGTTACATTGTGAGAACAGACTGAAGTACACAGTTAGCTGTACCTCGAACAGATGAGAGAAATGAGAACTCGCAGCAGCTCTAAAGCTTAATGCAAACTCATTTTTAATATCTGGCTTTGTCAGTAGAGAACTGGTTAAATGGACATGCATGTTTCTCTGTCTGTGTGCCATTTAAAGTAATTTTAAATATGAGGCTCAGTCAGTAGAAAATTGCTTAAATTTAGACTAAATATGATACAGCAAACCGGGTTTTACCCGGTTTTACCCCACTGATGTATTGTATGATGGGGGAAGGCAAGATGTGAGAGAATGAGGTAAGTACATTGAGCAGAGATTGTTAATGTAGACTGAAGATTTGCAAATGCACTAGCTTATGTATTTGCTGCCATCCATTACGTATAAATATATAGTAGGTTGAGTACATGTCAAAGGTTTGGCCTGGCGGTGGCACTACAGGAAAAGCCAGAAGGTCACCAAAGTTGACAGGGTGCATACTCTGTGTAGCATGAATGTGCTTCCCAAATTTCAAGGCAGTCTGCCAAAAAGACTTTAAAACACTGATCCCCCACCCAGTCCTCAAGAGCCACCTGTCCTGCAAGTTTTTGTTCCAGCTTTTGTTCCAGCTTGCACACCTGATCCAATTAAGGGCTACACACTTGCATGCACACATTGTTCAGGTAGGTCTATTTCAACCAATCAGGATTGAGCCCTTAACTGGATCAGGTGTACTAGAGTAGTAATGGAACAAACACTTGAGGACTAGGTCAGGGACCACTACTTGAAAATATCAATTTGATATTGTGGCCTAAAGGTGGCACTAGAGAAAAGGTGCATGCTCTTGGTAGCATGACTGTGCTTACCAAATTTCATGAAAATCTGCCCATTTGATTTTGAGATATGAAATTTGATATTTTGGCCAAAAGGTGGCAGTACAGGAAAGGTCAGTGAGTCACCAATATCAAGAGAAATCTTCCAACAGAGACTATGAATGCCCTCACCAAATATCATGTCAATGCACTCATCAAATTTCATGACATCTTGTTTACAAGTAGAAATTTTGGCCTGAGACTGGCGCTACAGAAAAGGACATTAGGTCATCAAAATAAATAGGGTGCATATTCTAGGTAGCATGAATGTCAAATTTAATCTGTCTGCACAGATTGTGACATGTCATATTTGACGTTTTGGCTAAAGGGTGGTGCCAGAAGAAAATCAGTCACCAAAATCAAGAGGAATCCTCCTCTGGAGAGCATGAATGCGCTCACCAAATATCTTAGCAATCTATTGATCTATTGATTATTCTTGTATGTCAAGTTGACATTTTGGCCTGAGGGAGGTGCCAGAGGAAAGGGTCATGAGTTCACCTAAACTGACAGGGTTCATCTTCTAAGGAGCATGTATGTGCTCACAAAATTTCATGGCAATTGAACCAACAAATTTCAAGATGTGCTGTCTTGGAGTAAAGTGATGAATAGATGAACATAGGGAAGGAACCAGCAAGGTCATCCTACGGGAGCCTAAGGATTTTTGACCTGCCTGGACAAAATAATTGCATACAGTATAAGAGCTCGTAAGGAGACTGTTCCAGCAAGACCTGGACCATGACACACAGCTGAAAATCACTTCACAGCAGATGAACAATATCACTGTCCCCCCTGAAAACATTAACTTGGTTAAATCAGCTATACTGAGTTAACAGTATCTCATTTTTAATCTAATCCAATTTTTTGAATCTGCAGGCCGTATTATAAGAACCACTAACAGCTTTTTATTACTAAGAGGTCAGTTTTTCACCTCTTACTTTACAAAGTAGCAGCCACTCACTGGCTCCTTACCATTATCTCAAAATAGTAATTTCATTAAGTGACTGATTGCTCTCTTTAGTTGTTAATGTTTGTAATGCAATATATAGTTTTAATGTGTATACTGAGGCAGAAAATAGTTTGTTTAATTTTGCCCAACGGAGTGTTTGTGTGTGTGTGTGTGTGTGTGTGTGTGTCTTTGTGTGTCTTTGTGTGAGTGCATGCCTGTGTGTGTGTATGTGCATACGTGCCTGTGAGTGAGTGTGTGGTCATAGCCATACAGCCATTTGCAGTGAATCAAAATACAATTTAATAGAGTCCCATTGAATCATAAGATAGTTTTACCTGTCAAAACTTTAATCAATCAATCAAAATAATCTCGTGAAATTACGAGATGGTTTTGGCTATAATCAATTATTGATGAATAAAAATGAGAAACTTTTTTTTTAATGCCTTTTACCTTTTATTGCTTTAACTAGTAAATATATATTTATGTTAACCATAGTTGTAAAACCTGCCTATTTTCATTTAATCTAGGCTTTCCAGTTAATTGTGAGCACTTCCATTGTGCTGCTAAAGCAGTATTTGAAATTAGAGGAACAGCTGCTTTGAATCCTACCCATTCTTCACTTCCCATGAGAAAACTGACCCAATACTGGAACCAGGCCAAGTGACAGTAAATCTCAAAAACAGGCTAAAGCTATCCTACATTGAGTTTGTGGCTCACAAATAGCAAAGAAAGAAAAATTTCATCAGACAGGTGAGGAGAGTGAATATTCACTGTACAGTAAACTTAGACTCGTCTTGTATTATAAGTTGATTTGGATATGGCCTGCTGAATGTCTTTTCTCTGATTTCGCCACCCTACTAGAAGCCCAAAGTGGTCCCTGCCCCTCCAAAAAGACCCCCTCCTAAAGTGGCAGCAAACCCCGTCAGCCCCAGGTGTTCCAGGCTTGGCGAGAGCTGTTTGCCCCAGTCTCGCTGCTGTGACCCGTGCGCCACCTGCCACTGCCGCTTCTTCAATGCCATCTGCTTCTGCCGGAAAATCATCTCGCAGTGCGGCAGGAAAACTTAAAGGAGGACACCGACGTGCCAAGGCAAAGGGGCAAAAAACACAGACAAAGAAACACATACCTGCACATAAACAGAGGAAACATCCACACTGCCACAATTGTGCCAAAACTGCACATCCAACCACCTCAGCACACAGAGTGAAACATCTTTCGGAAGGACAGTACGCATCATCTCAGGCCAAACTAACCTCTGCAGATAACCGACACACATTGGAAGGAAACTTTTTAAATACCTCTTGTGAAACACAGCTGTTTTGCACAAACTCTTCGCCATATACTGTCACATAAATCCAGTTAACATCCAACCAACACTTTTTGAAGTCTATTGAACTGTATTTATTATTATTGTTGTTATTACTATTGCATTTCACTTTTAAAACTTACAGTTTCTCACATAGCAGTTCTGTTTTTGACTGTGATTTTCTATTTAGTTTTTCAGTGTAGCCTCAATATGCAATGTATTAACAACACTGTATTAACAACTTGTAAGCTATATAAAATAAGCTTTTGTTCAGTACTTCAGACTCAGCAAATATTGATAAATGATGTACAATGTTCATAATCACGCACTGGTCTTTCAACACTTTTGGCCCTATTTACACGGTGGTAGTGTTAGCGGTAGTGAAGGCGTTAAACCTGGTGATATCGTCGCTGGGGTGTGGTCAACTTATCTTAGCAGTTTTTGGGACGGGTGCTATGCAGGGCACTGATGCTATCCTGGCGTTATGTGGGGGAAAGGAGTTGAAACGGGGGTTGGGGCATGAACACATGAAGCCTTTTTTAAAAGAAAAAGCGCTGCCAAGAGCGCTTTTTGTTCTGGTGGGTCGAGTGGCGTAGCCTGCACAGTTTCCTTGGGTTAGCTGATTTTACTGGTTAGCTAGTTATTAGTTATATTGTTTACATTTTCTGCAGCCTTTATTAATGTGATGACGAAGCAGTTGCCAGTTGAAAGGCAGACATTGAGGGCTGAAGTAACGTTATCAGGTAACGTTAGCCAGCATTTGTAGCTAGCAAAATAGAAGAAACTTTATTGTGGAACGCTTACCGGATATTCCCAACAATCTCCCAGTCTCACACACTGCCTCTGTGTGGACGATGTTGTATCAGCTATCTTTTAGTGGACATGTCATACAGGTGAGGGTTTTCACTTACTAACAGAACAAGTCTCTCTAACAGGATTTTCTGCTACATCTCCAAGTTGTTTGTTTACAGTGAGGCCTCTCCCCTGACATTCTTCATATTGGCTGGTTGATTTAAAAAAGAAAGATTTAAAAAAAAAAGGCAGTTGATGTCAGAGCGTTTTTCTGAAAAATATAAGCTGTTCTTAACTTCAAAAAGCATCACGTCCAGAGCTTTTTCAGGAGCGACCACAGTGTGGCTGCAGCGCGGTCGCTTCCCATAGGACTCCATGTACAAAAGGCACTGGGCGTGGTCGGAAAAAAAAGGCACTAATTGTGTTCATGTCCTTAACGCAGCTAACAGTTCACTCCCTGCTATGATGCACTGGCATTTTCTAATGGAGGAGATCAGACCAACTTCTCCAAAGAGAAACCTGTTCCTGCCCACGAGGTACAGTGCACGCAGAATATATGCCATCCCAATAACACTGTACAGCGTTGCTAGATGGGAATTGTTAAACTATCGTACCGGAGTCTTAAAATTATCGTATTTTGAAGAAAATTGTTGCACAAGACCAAACTATAGGTGTAAACATGTAATTTCACAAGAAAAAAATGTATTTATTGTGAGAAACATATTTGTTTAACACCACCTACACACATACTCTAGCCAATTACAATACCCAAATGAGAGGAGAAAACATTTCATTTGGTCACAACAAAGACTACAATGCTCCCATGGACATAAGCATGTCAGCAACAAGGATAAATGATTGGCTGGATACCTGAGAGAGAAGTTTTTGAATGTCTTTCCCTCTAAACACAGATCTAGGATCGGATTTCTCTAACGCTGTTTGTGAACATTACAAGGAAAAACTGATCCCGGATCAGCAGTCAGGAAATAAAGTTAATACATGCATTATTTCAATGAAATGACAAAAATATCATACATTTGGCCACTTTTTGGCATTATACATCGTACAGCGTACAGTTGGCAAAATTACTGTACACATACGATAATTATCATACATCTGGCAATGCTGATACTGTACAGCAACCAACATGAATTTATACTGTGCAAATATGTCACCACTGTGTCCCTATTTATGATGAATTCACGTTTGTATTTTCCATATGTAGGCTAATGATGGTGATGTCATTCACACAACAGCGCAGTTACAACAAACTTTGTACTACAATAAACTTGTTTCCATCATTTTGTTGGTTGCCTGCCTTGTGCATGATGGCATAATCTGACAACTCCCCATAATTCTGACTGAAGAAAGCTAACCTGTTATTTCCATTTGAGGACAGAACTGTGGAAATTGGAGTTTTCTTAAAAACACACACTTGTTTCCGGTCCCACCACAATCAGATCTAACCAAAACAATTACAGCCATGCTTCTGCTCTACCACACTGTGCTCATCACACCTAAGCCTTTCTCTGTTGCAAATTAAGACACCAGCCTTCAGGGGCTAAGTCTGGGGGACCTGCTGGAAAGGCAGCCAGTTCCTCCTTGGCAACCTGATGTTTTTGTTGGATGAGGATGTATGAGTGATGACTGATGTTTTTGATTTATAGTCCACCAGTACAAAAGCAAAAAAAAACAAAAAAAAAGTCTGTGTACCTCTGCAAGAGCCTGATGCCGGTTGCATTCACGTTGGATAATGTGCGCATAATTGCGCAGCACTTTGAAAATGCTTCACTTCCCTCAAACTATACAACAACATACTGGTTCTGCTGCCTTCAATTAGGCTGTAGAAATTTAATCCACCATAAGAGAAGGCTGTCTTAAAAGTACTGACAATTACCATGAGATTTATCTTTCCTGCTTTTTACAAGTGCTTTAAACTCCAGCTCCAAAAATTTTCAATGTATATGAAAAATGTGTGCGAAAAAGAAGTGTACGATTATTGCTGGCTGTTATGTATGATTATTGCTGGCTTGCTGGCTTACTGTAGTGACCGAATGCTGCACCACTGAGCTGGTGCTCATCATTGGGGAATGGTTACATAAGACATGGGTTCAGGATTTTTATCCAGTTAAAATGTCTGAAAATATCTTTGTATTTTGAATAGTTATAATAAAAAAATAACTGTCCACAAATGTGTCCTGTTAAATGGCAGTTCTTGTTCTTTCTTGCCAAATGCAAGTATGCAAAAGTAAATATATGTTTCAAGCACACACTGCAAATCTGTGTCAAGTTCACATATTCACCTTTTACATAGGCAGTGTGCTTCTATTAAGTTATATTAGTTAATGTATAGGTTGAGATAAGAGAAGAGAAACAATGAGATGAGATGAGATAAAAGTAAAGGAAAGAAATACTTTATTATTGCCATAACATAATTTGTTCTTGGTAAACAGTTAAATGATAAGATATATTTCCAGCTGAATAACACTTAAATCTCAACGTTCATTCACCATAGTCTTAATCACAAAGGCTAAGGGTATTTTCAGGGGTAGGGTAGTATTTTCCCTGGGTAAACGTCATACACAGTGAGTGGGCCGGCACATACAGCTCCTGTACATACTGTACTGTACAGTATGTACAGTACAGTGTATGACACCGACACAGCCAAGGTTAGTGTCCACCCAATCGTGCATGAAGTTAAGCAGAGATGTTGACTCTGTCGTCTGTTTGTGTTGGGATGGATGCCCAAGGTTTGTACTGCAACCCTAACTCTAACCCTAACCTATAGGAACAAATACAGCCACCTGAACTTGATTATACTCTATAATCCTGGCATCATTATGAAACACTGAATCCATGCTTTGTTTAGATTTGTGCTGAAGAATGCAATGTAATAATGGGAGTTAATGACACTTTCCCTTATGTCCCGAAATGTAATAAAAGCACAGATACTGAGAACCACAAAAAGCAGTTTGGTGGAAAAACTACAGTGAGAATGAGAGACAGAGCTGAGTTTGAAACAAAAACAATAATGGCCTTAATTTATTCAATCTGGTGCCACTATAGGTTGCCATTATGTGACTGAGGTATAGAACAGCAGCTTTTTCGTTCCCAAACAATATGATGCAATTACCTCTCTATTTGCTGTGTCTCAGCATATTGAATTTGATTTGGTAACAAGTGCCAGATGCTGTGGAACTGAGATTGATTATGTGGACGGTGTAATCTGACCGTGTTGCTATTTGTGTCTTATGAATAGTGTCTGACTCTGATATGATTTTAGGAAAAGCCTTTGAAGAAATCGGAAATCAGAAATGAATGTGTAAATCCCATACACACAGGTATGACCCTAAATTGAGATGAATAGTTGTTGGCAGCGGATTATTTTTTTAGGCACACACACTGCAGACATTTGAAGTGGGGAGAGTGAAACCTATGATTAAAATACCAATGCACTGACATTCTTTTGCAGTACCAGTAAATAATTAATGGGATAATGGTGAAAATTTTTCTTTATCATACCTGTGACTTCCTGTGATTTCTACAAGATTCCTCTCTACATCCCTGGGCCGATTCAATGTTTATCTTAGGCTTTTTTACTGTTTAATTTTTGAGGAATTCTTTATAGAAGAACTGTATTATCATCATTTACATGGAGGGAAAACATGTGATTAACATGGATGTATTCTGTGGTGAGAGCAATGGCAGTCAGTGGGATGAATTAAGTCAATATATAAGCATGATAAAAGTACAGAGTGTGACAAGGCCAGGGTGGAGCTACCCAACAATGATTATGAAACCTACATTACTGTACATTAAGTACTGTTACTAAGGTTAAATGGTTAAAAGTGGTGCATGGTGCATGTAAGGTTTGTGTGTGTGTGTGTGTGCATGTGCATGTGCGTGTGTGTGTGTGTATTCCCCATGTCATGGTGACATTTTTCTGTTTACTCAGTCTCTTGTGGGGACCAGCCTGCCTCATGGAAACAAAATCTTGGTCCCCCAAAAAAGCTGATTTTTAGGTTACTGGGTTAGGGCTAAGGTTAGAATTGAGGTTAGGGTTAGGGGTTTAGGTTTAGGGTTAGGTGAAGGAAAGCCTGAAACTTGGAATCCATAACTTAGGTTCTGATGCACTGGCCAAAGGACCTGCAGAGTATTACTTCCCCCTCGCCCAAGTCTCCAATGTATGGTATTAGTTCCCATAGTGTAAGCATATTATGGTGGCAGCAAAGGACTGGAGGATCAGATCCCGGTAAGTGCTAAAGGTGTGAGTATAGAGTGCCAAGTCACACAAAAAAGAATATATTCAATTCCACATTTTGTTAGAAGTTCCATGCCAAAAAAGTTTAAAGTACAAGGATCCTTTGTTGCTGTCAGTATGTCTCACTCTGCTCATGGAATGGACAAGGTTGGTCAGGGTTAGGTGTTAGGGTTAGGGTAAGGCTGTAGTTAGGGTTAGGCATGAGTTACTTATAGTTAAGATTAGGGTAAAGCTGTCAAGAATGAATGTCAGAATCAGAATCACAATACGTTATTGATCCCCGTGGGGAAATTGAGTAAATATAAGTCAATACAATCCTGACAACAATAGTAATACAAAAACGTGTGTAGCTGGCTATTGTTGTGATGAATAATTCATTTGTCTGTGATATGATCAGGCAAGAGGATGTCTGCACACAGGGAAAAGAAAACATTTGCATACTGTAATCTGGATGATCTCGGACAGTCCAGCAGTGCTTCCCCATTCACATTTGATCCATATGGTTTTTAGCCTGTACTCCATAAAGACAATGGTGCCTTTGCAGAAGACCACACTAAAAACCACTAAAAATCACACATGGACCATATAATGTTAAAGGTACTAATCAAAATTGCAGAAGATTGATTTGAGTGAGGACCCTTCAGACTCATGACAAAAAACATGGAATAAACACATAATTTATCAGTGAGTCCAGCCAACCATGAGAACCATGTATATTCAGCCATCAAATTATGTGCTTACACCCTGTTTTTTGTCTGTTTTTTGTGTCAGTTGAGTTCAGATGTCTGGATTTACAACAATTCCAGGTACCCATTTTTTCATTTAATTACAATTATTTGTTAACATACTTCCTCCTGCAAGGCTGCTATGAACAAGCAACCTGCAGACGCTACGTGCTGATCTACTATCGAATTCAAATAGGAAAATAAGAAAAGAGCTATTAAATTTCTTCAAAAGTGGGTACTGGGACTTGTTAGACTTGTTAAAGCAATTTTGCTTTAAATCGACCCTTGGCAATTTTGCATGGTGCACCTTTAATATCATAATAAAGAAGCTAAGATGTGTTTCCTCTGATCTCAGGCCTTGCAATGGCAAGGCCTGAGATCAGCACCTGCTATGGGTAAGTTTATGCTCACATACAGTATGTAGGGCATGAACAGTGGTACATTCTGTCATGCATGACAGTGAGGATGAGACTGGTGACATCATATGGTGAGATAGATATCTGGGTGCTTTTGACAATTACAGAGTCTGAAACACACCACGAGAATAAGAATACCTCTTATACAAAAGGGTATAATCAACATGTCACCTTCATGCACAATGTGGTGGATACTTTTATGAAAAGCTTGAACACTAAAGTGAGTTTATACCTTTTTAGTATTTCTAATGGGAATCAACAGGTATTCCATAGAGTGCTGGTGTCATACACTAAACACTGAGCTGCTGTATGTACGCAGACTTTCAAAACCTCTCTGATGCAGACTCACGTACAGTAAATTTTATGCCCTACAGCTCACTTTCATCTCTTTCACATATTTTCTTTATGGCTGCTTAAATTCTTTGGATTGGTATTTTGCTCTCAGGGTAAGTCCTTTTTCGCAAATCTCTGGAGCCCATCTGACATCAAATGCTTCTGATCTGCTGGAAATCTTTTGGTTCCAGACAACAGATGGATTCAGAAAGGTTACTTAACTTTCTGCCACATGAGAGTATAAGAAGGTTTTCATTGCCAGCAGCCATTGCCAACCAGTATACACATTGGATATTTCCTCTGACAGCTTTGGACGGAACAGTGGCCAAATTTCTTCAAATTTCAGTGACAGCCTCAGACAGATGTGTTGTTAACATGTCTGGCCAAATTACAGGATAACATGTTTCACCTACATGCACTCCTCCTATACGCCAACACAGGCCCGGTCTAGCCCATGCTGATCAGTAGGGATTGAAATATTTTGAGAAGGGTGGTGTGGGGCAAAAACAAAGCTTATTTCCCAACTTTCCCAGGGAGAAAAACAGTTGAGAAAAAGTTGCATTCTCTGGCTTTAAGGTGCACTATGCAAAATTGCTGAGGGTCTAGTGAAGTGAGGGCCATTTGGACTCAACTGACAAAAAATGTGAAGCAGATAATATATCAGGGAGTCAGTTTGACTTTTTTTGTGTGTGTTAGCTTAGCATGAAGACTTGAAGTCTACAAGGGACATTAGCCTAGCTCCATCAAATAAATAAACCTTACAGCAACTCCGAAGCTGTCTTATTTACACGGTATATTATGTGTATTTGAAATACACGTCTTAGAATATTTTTTTTAAAAAACAAGGGTTGTTTTAGGAGAAGTTAGATGGTAGGAGCTGTAGATGGTAGGAACTAAAAATGCTGAACATATGTGTTCATATAAATAAGAACAGTTTCAGAGTTGCTGTAAGGTTTGTTTTTTTCATTTTGACAGAGACTAGCTCACTCCTGTAGACTTCAAGTCTTTATGCTAAGCTAACACGAAATGCTAACCATTGGAACCAAACCAGTGGATATACCGAGGTGAAAATGGCATTGAACATCTTATAGACAGATAGACAGATAGATAGATACATAGACAGATAGATAGATAGATAGATAGATAGATAGATAGATAGGGAATGCCAGTCTCAGACCACTGTGACGTATGGACACGTGCCTGGATCAAAGCACGGTGAAGCCTGTATAAGGGAGATGGGAGCAGCAGCTGCAGGGCTGAAGTAACTGCACACAAACACATTCAGTAGTTTGCACTCTAGACACCATGATGGATTGGTGACATAGTAATTGAAGGCCATAAAATGTAACATTTCACGTGCCATTGCCTCATCAGGTTTGCTCTGTTTGAATGCCACCGAGTGTGCACCTAAATCTGCTGGCTAAGAGAGAACATATCATAAACATGTTGTCTCCATGAGTTCATATTCACAATGAGAGGAGGACAGAGAAGTAGACCCATTTAATATTTGCGTGTAACTATTAAGTCAAGTCAAGTTTATTTGTACATTTCATACACAGTGGTAATTCAAGGTGCTTTACACAAAAGTAGTTAACATAGGGGCTTTTCGTAGCTCTTCAGGCAGTTTGTTCCAGCTGTTTGCAGCACAGTAGCTACATGCCACTTCACCATGTTTTGTCCTTATCCTTGGGACTGCTAGCTGGCTAGTTCCCTATGACTTGAGAAATGTGGGAGGTTCATATTGTAATAGGGATCAGAAATATATTTTGGTCCAAGGCCATTGAGTGATTGATAGGTGAACAGCAGTATTTTAAATTCACTTCTCACCGAGACTAGAAGCCAGTGGAGAGACTTGAGAATAGGAGTAATATGATTGTTCTTCTTAGCATATTAGTCTTTTAATTGCATTTTGCAGTAGCTTTATATAGCTTTGAATAATAATAGAGGAAATATCATCTTCTATAGAGGAAAAAAAATATACAGTAGGGTTGTTTATCGATTTAACAAAAGCTTTCGACACTATAGATCATAATAGATTACTTAAAAAAATAGAGGCATTTGGTATTAGAGGAATAGTAGTTATTATTTGATGGAGCTAGTTAATAGTTAAGTAGTTATCTGACGCACAGAAAACAATATGTGCAACTTGATGAGTATGAATCTGAGCTAATATATGTTAAGTGTGGAGTGCCACAAGGATCAGTATTGGGTCCAAAACTTTATATATTAATGACATATATGACGTTTCAGACGTATTGCATTGTATTTTATTTGCTGATGATACAACAATATTGTGTTCTGGGGTAGACTTAAACATCTTATGGATATATGAC
>OMKZ01018524.1:0-17936 GCA_900302535.1 Neoniphon sammara | reverse complement strand
TATTCCCCCCTCTCTTTCATCATAACCTGTCAGAAGAGCCACCCAGGTACATAGCAAAGCCACTGCTGCCTCTGTCCTCCAACTGTCCCGCAGGTACAGAGCATTTGGAAGAACTCAAGCCAAGCTCACTGGTTATATATCAGGACAATGTGATAGCATGGCTTAGCCTCATTTAACCTTTTCAGTGAGCTCCAGTAGGCTATAGCACAGGATTTTACCCCTCCCCACTAAGAAAGGTATTAGTTTGGTCACATAGAGCCAGTATATTCTGTGTCCTATTAGCTTCAAAACAAACTTAGGTGAATATAGGATAGATATGAGTATATGAATGTTATGTGAATATGAATGAGTCTTGATTAATAAAATGAGACTGGAGGAAAATCCTGAATCTTTATTTTCTTGGCACATTACACAAAATTATCCAAAATATCATTTAATACCAAGAATTGCTGCCAAAACAAGAAATCCTGGAGAACAAGTAATTGGAAACTCCTGCGTAGCGAGGAGGGTGTGAAGTACAAAAACCAGACCAAAGAGGAAAGAACAGGTTACATCATAATAAATAGCCAAAATATAAGAGCAAATACATATCAGCCCATGACAAAAACAAAGTAGACAAAAAGCTAAATGATGACTGAATCTGAGAGAATATGGTGGTTAATAGAATATATTACAACTTATTCATGTGTATGAAACAAATCTGCCCCCATTGTACACAGTGTGCATGTTAACCTGTGTAAGTGCCATTAATGGATGTATGCAATATGAAAACTGAGAGAAATATGGAGTATGATTTTAAACTATATGAAGCGATTCTCAGACACTGAAAGTGCCAGGTGTAAATAAAGCTGGCAAATGAAATAACTGTTAGAAATGTGAGAGTAAAATTATATACATAAAAATCAAACATTATCGTGTCTGTTTTGTGCTTCAATGCAAGTCTGCAACCTCCATTTCCAGTGGAGGCAGGAGAGGGCATAAGGAAAGACAGGAGTCTGGGGATTAAGGTAACAAGAGGATCATGATGAATGTCTCCTGTGTTCACATACATGGTATTTCAATCAACACCACCAATGACTGAACCATAACAGAAAGCTCCGCTGTGAACAGACCACATGAAAAGACACTTCTATACACACATTATAATGCCGAATGACAGAGTTCCTAATTAGGAGCCCAAGAAATCTTTCATAAACAGTGAAACAAACATAGAAACTGACCAACAAAATCTTTAACTCCATCCATTAACCTTAGCTGGAATGGTCTTCAAAAGACAAAACATAATTGCGACTCATGTTCAGAAGACAGACCATTGCAGTCACAGCAGAGTCAGGGTAGGTTTCATAAAGCTAAGCATTATGTACAGATGTCATCTTGAAAACTCCTACTGAGGGCTGTTGGTGATTGCTTTGAGAATGTCACATGTGTTCTTGGAGATGACCTCTCTGAGCTTCCGTACACGGCGAGGGCTGGAGGCACCCACGTAGCTCTCTGGCTGAAGGACGGCCATGCCATCGTTCACGTCGCCCATGACGATAACCTGGCCCTCGGCGGCGGCTCCGGTGATGTTTGGGCAGGGGCAGTTCCAGTCCATGTTGAGGAAGGTGACTTCAAGGGGCTCTTGGCCAAAGAAACGGAGGCCCATCTTCTCGTCCTTAAGGATCTCCTCCACAGTCACAAGGGCGTGACCGGAGTCCTTCTCTTCAGTCAGCTCAGTCATCCGACCCAGGATCACAAAGTCGCTCTTGCAGAAGCTGGTCACCATCTTACCCCTCGGCTTGCAGGCCTTGCAGTGGTGGTTCTTTGGATAGGGACACATCTCTTCGCAGGCCTCTTTGGATTCAAAGTTGTTGTCATTGCCATCGCAGCCCCCATAGATGAAGGACTGGCACTGTCGAAGGGTACTACTGTAGGCCCAGCGAGGTTCATAGGCCTTACAGGGGCCCTGCAGACTGGGGAGACCGCAGGGGCCTGACAGCTCGGGACCGCAGCACTGCATACAGTCCTCATACGTCTCGAACACTTTCCACTGGGGCTGGTTGCTGTTGCCGTTGCTGTGGCAATGGGTAAAGGAGAAGCAGTTGTTGGTCTTGGGTTCATAGTACCAGCTAACTTTTTCCTGCTCGCTCCCGCAGTCCTCGCTGTTATCAGGGGGTTTCAGGCACTCCTCAGGGAGACAGCGGGTCACATTCTTGGGTTCGGGACTTTTGGGTGGCTCTGTGGGCAGCACAGTGAGTGGGTGGTGGACCTGGGCTGAGCCAGACGGGTTCTGGGCAGTACAGGTGTAGATGCCAGAGTCATGGGGCTGGGCACTGTAAACGACTAGCTGACCGATATTGGTGACCACCACATTCCCTCGTACGTGATTGGGCCTCATGATGACCCTCTCCACTCCGTCCTGCTGCTGCTTCTCCCAGGTGATTTGGGGCCTCGGGCGACCAGTCACGTCACACAAGAAGCTGGCTGTGTCACCCACGTTCACCACCTGGTGGGTGGGGCTGCTGACCATGACGGGTGGCTGAGGTTCCGTAGGTGGCGGGATGGTGGCCTGAAGGGGAGCGGTAGTAGGTCGAAGAGTGGTCGCCTGGGGCAACGAGGGGCTGGTGTTGGGCCCAGTCAGGTGGTAGCGGCAGGTGACCACAGTGAGGGTGATGCCCTTGGAGCACGCCTCTGCATCCATGTAGCATTTGTTGTAGTAGGTCATGCCGTCAGATGCACAGGTGAAGTGGGGCTCCCTCTCACAGCGGTCGCGGCATTTACACACTGGCTGGCCGTCCCAGATGTCACACTCAGATCCCTGCTGGGTGCACATAAAGCTGGCGCAAGTGGCCTCCTTGGGCATTCCCACCGGGCCTTTCTTCCCGTCCACGTAACGGGCTGCCACACAGCTCCGATTTCCGCACACGTTTGAGCAACATTTCTCAAACGTCTCACATTCCTGTAAGAGGAGAAGACAGAAACTTATATTTCAGATGAACATGCAGATCCAATATGCTGCATAGGTCACACTTTAAGAATATTGTTCACAATGCTTAAACTAACACACTAAATTAGAATAGTGAGAAGAGAAATAAACATTAAATTTGAGAAAGATCAGCTCTTACAAACAAATATAACTTGTGCGTAGTGCAGCATTTGCATACAAAACAACTACAGTTTCAGTCTGTCAAATGGATAATTCACTCCAATCTACAAGGTTTAGTGTCATTAGTAACTCACCTGATCAGACTGACACTCTCGTGTACAGGTGCTCATGGCATCCACCCACAGGTTGGGGTTCATGTCATTGGGGCAGACACCCGCATGTGAATAGGCTACCCGGGGAACGGCTAGGACCCGGTGCTCCCTCCACACTGACAGGTACGCCAGGAACCAGATCCACCGGGGAAACAGCATCCACCACATCGCCAGCGCAAAATTGAACTCAGCAAGTGAGAGAGAAAAAAAGTTGCAGATTTCTGTGATCCAAAGTAAATTGCGGTCAGTTCTTGAGGATGAAGTATAGGTGAAACAAACAAATCAAAAGCGCATCACATGTGTGTCCGCCTGTAGGCTGCGATTCAAAACGGGGCAGTCAGTTGATAAGTGCCGAGGTCCAGTGCGTTATCTCAAATCTGCAACGAGGATGCGCTATTTATACTAACAATCTGCAGCCGCCGCCGTTAACAAAACTCGCCAAGTACCTCGCCACATGACAGTTATGAATTGCCTCTGGGATGTTGAAAGTTCTTTCAACATCTCAGAAACAACATCTCTGAAAAAATCAGTGGTAAGATTTGGGTTGGGACTGGCGGGGCACCTGCCTGTTAAAAGGATTGCTGGTATCCCCGTTTAACCCTTTGCGGGCTCCAGCAGCGCCAGAGCGCATAAAACCAAAGGAAATTTGTTGCTTTACAAAAACGACTCCATGTCATTATTAAAAAAAAACGTTTAAACACATTGGTGGAGCTAATCATGTCTGGATTACTTCGAACATGTATGTTCATAGTTTTTGAGTTCTTGTAGCAATGATAAATTATTTATGCTGTGTGTATAAGATGGTAGTTTTATACGAATTAATTCCGGGATTGTGGGATGTATGTTGATATTGCCATTTGAGTATTTAAAAAGTATGCATTTTTACCGACTGACCTGTTAAAAAAAAGAAAATCAGTACGTCGGAATATTAGGAAAAAAAGCGGGTTTTAATGACATCGATTAAATAACAAGGTTAAATTTGACTAATATTGATACTAATAATTTAAACACATATTCCATTTGCAGTAACAAAATACATTTTGAGAAAATAAACACTTGAAAAGTCACATTTAGGCCTATGAGATATTTTTATATTTGACCTCAGAGCTACTTACTAAGTTTGCTTTATTTAACTAATTTAGTCTTATTATTATTAGTATCTTTTTTAAATGAATTGTAATAGACTTACCTCTTGGCAAATCCACAAAATACTGTTTTGACAGTTGCATATAATCTGCTGTGTCCCATCTGCAGAAATATACTCTACAACAAACATAACTATTTTTCCACAAGTTATGGATGGTCAGCAAAACTCACACACATTATCAACACATCTTCCATCAAACGGAGCAGTCATGAGGGGAAAGTGAAAAAGGTTCCTGCAGCCATTTGAGTGTACACTGATCAGCAGTAATAAATACACAGTAAACATGTCTTTAAAAAAAATAAATAAAAAATTCAAACAAACTTTTCAGACTGTTTTACCAGCAAATTGTTAACAAAAACATAAGTGACGAATTAAATACACACATATTTACTTTCTACTGTTTGTTGCATGAAAATGCTCTGTAGCTAAAAACAATTTATCATAAAAACAGACTGGTATGCTGAGGGACATCATGCTTTTTCAGGCATTACATGTTTTTTTGTTACCCCAAACTATCACTGCCATGAGATGTGGAGTCTAAAACTTTGCAGTCATTACTATTGCATACTTTTAATTTCTACTGTTGATTGTTTATTACACTGAATTAAAGTGTCAGTTAATGCCTAAAATATACCCACAATATCAACTTGTAGGGAGAGATATGATTAATTTAATAAACAATTCATTTTGATTAGATAAAATTACACTAATAAAGAGATGCAAATTATACTCCTTTAATTGTAATACTTATGTTTGTTAAATTGCCATATAGTGCTTGTATTTGGTTTTGCCATATTAGATTATTCCTGTCTCAACAGTGTACAGTAACTCCATGTGACAAGTGATACGTGACTGCTGCTGCATAAGCATTTCAATTCTATTAACATTTAGCCCCGTCTTATACTTAACAGTATACATGCTCTACATTTGACAAAGCCTGCCTTTGTACAGTGGATTAGTTCTCTCAGTACAACCTCCTTCTGTGGGTTTATTGAAGTTCATAGATGTTCCCAACTCCAGTGAGAGGGGGGAAAAGTAGTTTGCCATGAAGTGTGAATTTGGAAAGGCAGAGTCAGCAGTGACTACACAGATCAGCCTTTTAGGACATTGTCTGCAGCATATTAAGTCATCATCCCAAAATACAAAATACCTTAACAAGGCCTTAAAATAGCAAAGACCACACCAGCTTTGAGAGGAGAGTTTTTCAGGACTGACTTGTGGGCCAGACAAGGTGCGACGAGGATGATATAATTTTACAGAAACCATGAAGATAAGCAATGATACGTACACATTTATTTTCGGTGGGTATGAGAGGGCAAAAAAAAAAATGTAAAGAATGAATGCATTATAGTAAATCACACAGCTCATTCCTGCACTGTGTAAACTATTACAATTGGTCTCCTGAACAGTTCAACTGAGGACAGGGAAGCTATTAGACCGCCTTCCTGTGCAATAACAGTGGACCCATGCTGTGTGAAGTGTTTGTGTGTGAGATTGTTTGTTCTTGATGCACATGTTTGTGTGTGTGTGTGTGTGTGTGTGTGTGTGTGTGTGTGTGTGTGCATGACAGAAAAATAAGTAAACCCTCTTTGCCTCGGTGAAACCTCACAGCTTTTACAGTGCAAATGCAATCCTATAAGCAGGATTGTATTTGCAAACAGTTGCCTTTATATGATGATTAACAGTTTACTGTATATCTGAGTCTGTCATGTGATTTAGTAACTGGCCTCACACTCAATATCCTTCCAATTCCTTTATCTGGTCGCCCACATACCTCTAAAAAATGGCTGTTGACATATATGAACAGGTGATGAGATACATTTGAAGAGCTCATGCTAGTGATTTTGTCTGTGTGTGGTAGGTTGATATCCCTCTTTCTTCGGCAACCTAGAACATCCTGTCACTTCCCCAAGACAGGAAAGAAGTTGTCTCACCTTACATGCCCCTTACACAGTCTGAACACTATCTGTCATTGATAAATGAAATGTTTCATGCAGAGGCGAAATTAATAAACTCCTGTCAAAGCCACCGAGGATTGATAGATCTCGGGGCTACGAAAAAGTAGATAATAATAGGCTGATTTTTTTTAAGGTGTGAAAAGGTAAACACATAAGGCTTTAAATGGAATGAAAAGCAGCCCTGAATAGTACAAAATCATTCATTGATACAGCCTCTGGCAAAAGGTTATGTGAGGATTCGGGTTTCCAAGGAACAAACAGCTACATGTAAACTTTGTTGGACTGCGTTCCACGACTGCGATCCATTTCATTGATCCATACCAAGTTGTAAAAATCTCTGTGCAACTGCCAGTTTCTGGACCGCGGTCACCAAGTTTGTAAGTCCAATGTCAAACCTGGCAGCTCCACAGGCTCAGCTGGCTGACATTGGACTTTTAAGCGCCCCATAATGAGCTTACTGTACCATGTAGAGTACATCTGGAGTACGATCATATGGCACAGTGGGACCAATGGGCAATTCACCTGAGAAAGTGAGCTGTAAATGAGCCAACTGATTTTCATATTGGTCCGCTAACCTCACATAAACATCAAGTGTTGATGGCTGGTTGAGATCCCATGACATATTACTCAATCGGCTTCATTTTGAATAGATGGAAAAGGGAAATTCCTGCATGCAAGAGGGCCAAGGATGAGTACATCTGCAAAGGGGGAAGTTACTTCTGCTTAAAGAATTTCCACTTCTAATAATTTTGTAATTTTATTTTTGATATGAAAGATCCGGCAGATGTAATCAGACTCATTTAAGGTGCAATCAGACTCATTTACCTAAGGCCAATAACCACCGGTTTGCAGAATCTGTGTTCCAAATATGGTCAGAAAACATCCACAGGCCTAGCAACTATCAGGTTGACATTTCAAATTGTGCAATACTCTGACAAAGCATGAATAGTGAGCCTGAAGAAAAACAAGGTTCAGTCTGCTGGCTGCCGGAGGAACTTCTTGCTTTGTCACCACTTTGCTGAAGTTGTTTTCAATCTTTCTCTCCCCTCTGATTCCTGCCGCCTGCAGCATAAACTGACGGAGGGAAGTCAGCAGAATGGGAGAGCCAAACCTTGCTACCATTTCATGTGGCTTTGCCCATAGGCAGGGACATTGCTAAGCCTGCTGGCAGCCTGGTGCTCATCCATCCTGGGCCTTCAGCATCTGTCAGTGCTGGCAGGTTAGAGGAAGAAAAGCGGAGAAGGAATCTGGTGGCAATGATGGATAGATCATCCGCTATTGCTCAGAAATGCCAACCGCAACTTCTCCTTAAAGCATCAGGCTGTGGTGTGGGACGAGAGAGGTCTTGCTCTGAGGTATCTGAGGTCACCTCCTTTCCTTAGTCTTGTTATGGTGTGTGTGTTGATCTTGGATCATTTTCTTTTTCATAATCCTAGATTCTCTCAATCCTAAATCAGTACTGAGGCGGGACAACATCCAATTCTCAACCACATCCTAAAAATCCATCATACAGGAGAAGTCATGACAAAGCCTGATTATTACGAAGGTGAAAAACAAAGTTCCAGGAACTTTGTCTGGGTCTTTGGAGGGACAATATGTACTACAGTTGCGTTAATGAAGTGTTTTGACATTTGAAATTAATGTTTATACTTCTGTGATGTTCAGTGAAGAGAAAGTGTAATGTCACATATTGGAGGGCATCAGAGGGGCTCTGGATGTTTTCCATGGATACTCCAGTAAAACTATGTAACTTCTTAAAAAGTTTGAAGATAAAAGTCGCTGCAGCAGTGGTGCCAGTGGACAGATCACACTGTGGACCTCTGCCTGTCTGATCTATATGAAGTACTTCAGGATCCCTGTTTGTCTGACTGTGGGCCCAGAGCCCACTCTAGTGGATGACTGGAATAAGTGCATTTCCACTTCATCATTCTGCCTAATTCACTGAGTTAACCAAATGCCTACTGATTATTTCTATGATCCTTGTTTCAAATGCTATTTCATCCCTCTTGAATTTATCAACTAATCAGCAACATGAGTATAAAAATACCTCCTGCTCAAGTTAAGTACTTTCTTCTCTTATACCACACTCAATTCAGTTCATTCAAATTTTAAGTCTTCCGTCAGGTAGCACAGTTTTAAATGCTTTTGCTGGACTGGAGAGCACTTCTTGGTTTTCACTTTAGTATTTCACTTTTCACTTTAGTTCTGTAATTAATCGGAATAATGCACTAGATTTGATTATTTGGAGTTTACACATCTCACTGTGTAGACTTTAATTGTCCTTGGTTAAGTTCAGGGTTCATACAGCCTCCTGAGAACAAAATTCAAGCCTTTTTCAAGCACTTTCAAGGTACCTAAACCAAAATTTCCAGATCCCGAAACCTTTATTATCTAATCTAAATTGTTACTTTAAATGCAATTGTGAAAAATAAAGTTTACAGAATTGCTTTATACCCACAGCAATCACTGCATACTGTCACTTTGTTTATTATTTACCAGCTGTTCATATTAACTTTGATTGTAGTTTAGATCAGGGTTACTTAATGTGTGCTACTTTCTATCATTTCAAATATAAAAAGATTTTTTACATGAGTGACTGTGTAGATGACACACCAGATTATGTTGAAAATCAAGGATTTTTCAAACAGTACATTTGAATTCAAGCATATCCCTAACCTTGAAAATGTAAAATTATGCATTTAATAAACTTTCAATACTATGTAAGTTACCCATCTGTCACCACTTGAGATGCCTCATTTCAAAACGACACCAGAGCCCTCATATTCATTGTTTTTTAATAAAGGCATTACCATATCTCATATTTTGGTAGTACAGAATTCAAGTTTTTACAGATTTGGTTCACAAAGGAATCACACATTTAGCTGAGCAAACTTCCCTAGATGAGACAACTCTTTTTAAAAAGTAGCTTAAATAATGATACAGTACAAAAATAGGTGGGTATATCGCAAAAGTTTCTTTTTCGAGGAAAGTACAGTGGCACAGTATTTCTTCTTTGTAGAAAACGTAGCAAAATAAAAAAAGTTCCTCCTGTTTTTTCACAGCAGACAGCTGATTAGAAAATGATACATTCATTGGCCCTCTTCCTCCCCCTGCCACAAGGCACTAAAGAGCAGACTTGGGTCAACTAGTACTTGCAAATATGTTTTATGGCTTGTTTTATCCTTTTTAGATGCCGGATGGATGGTGTTTGCTGCACAGAACAATGCAGCCAGTGCCAGCAACTTAAGACAATCATAGGAAAGTATGCACACGTCAAATTAGCATGCTTTTCTGTGATTGACAAGTTAACCATCTGAACTGTCCTGCTGTGGCTCAACACCAGCACTAAGAATTGTTTGCAACTGCTATTTGATACAAGTCCACTAAGGATTTCAGTCTGGGCTCAACCTCCATTCAAAACAGTCAATAAGTGCCCTGAATCTGTTCTTACAACTGAAAATTACTAAGTGTACATGAACGTTACTCTTCAGTTCCAGTGCCAGATTTAAAACCTCCAACTTAGACTGAATTGAAATGAGCTGATCCTAAACCCTGGTTTATTTCGTAACATTGGGGCAAAGAGGCGATGCTATTGTGCCAGTCCTGCGTCTTTAGCCATGCTGTAGAATATTCCTCTCTTTGATATAAGGTTTGCCGGAGTATCAAATTCAGCAATCTGTCCCTTGTCCAACACCAGAACTCTGCAAGGAGAGAGAAGGAAGAAAGATTCATTCACAAGTAGTAACTCGGTACATCTTTAAAACAATGCTGAAGTGACAAGATTAATCCATTAACCTATGTGTTAAAAGGAAAATCCACCCTCATGTACTCTTTCATCATCCCTCAAGTCACCTTATCAGCTTCTACTTCAGGTGGTGATTTCCTACATTTCCTAGAAGGCCGTTTGACAATAAGAGAGTTTTTCACATCCCTTACTCAAAACACATGTCTTATGACTGCATCGCATACTGATCTATTGAGGCTACTGTCAGTAGAGAAATGAGTATCTCTGCCTCCTCTACAATGGAAATCTCCCTGTATGACTGCTGAAGTTGGTGCAAAATGACTGATTCTGACTGATTCTGAGAGACTGACGGCAAAGTCTGCATTTCCTGTTTACGTTCTAGATCTATGTTCTAGATGAACATTTTTCAGTTAAACTCCACTGTAGCTTTACTGGGAATATCTCAAAATGACTTCATAGCGTTTGGTCAATGATCCTCAGGAACAAACAACAAAATCGATCCAGAGATGCAAGGTAGATCATCAATAAGCATGTTTTTAAGAGCATCTAAGCGCTTTAGGGTGGATTTTTCCTTTAATGTAAATGTCCAATGTGTTTGACCTTGTGTAGTCCATGATGGTGTTGAGTCTGTGTGCGATGGTGAAGACAGTACAGTCTTCAAACTGAGTCCTTATGGTGGACTGGACGAGGTCGTCCGTTTCCAGGTCGATAGCAGCTGTAGCTTCATCCAGGATGAGGATCCTCGTCTTCCTCAGCAGAGCTCGTGCCAAACACACCAGCTGCCTCTGGCCTACGCTGAACACACAGCAGAACACACACCATCAAACACAGCGTCTACGTGGAGGCTTTACAAAACTACTAATGCAAAAATAGGTTTTCATCACAATTTTTCCCCCAGTGCTTCGTTGCTTCGGCTCTGAGGTTACCTGAGATTCTCTCCTCCCTCGGAGCACTCCAGCTCCAGTTTGGCCGGCTGGCTGCTCACATACTTCTGGAGGTGAGAATGTTCCAGCGCCTTCCACACCTCTTCATCGCTGTACTTCTCAAAGGGGTCAAGGTTCATCCTCAGTGTACCTGAGAATAGCACAGGCTCCTGTGCAATGAAAAAAAAAAATCGATATCAGGGCTGATATTGGCCTTTTACTAAAAATTGGATTCTCCTGTCTGACCACAGAAATCATTGAAGTCTGGTGTGGGAGCCAGCTCACTGCACAGAAAAAGGTTTGTGTGGGTTTCAGTTAATAGTAGTAATGTCATATGATGGTCTGAATCATATTTTCATCAAATGCCATCGAGGCACAAGAGTATGCAAGTTTTGCAAGTTATGCAAGCTGATTTGGAATGAAAACCTGCATATTCTTGAGCCTTGATACCACATGACTGACGGTCTCTGAACTAAGCTCTGTTTCTTCCACTGTGGTGAGAATGTGATTCTGAGGAAAACACCCTTGAATCCTTGTCATTTGCTGTGGCTTATATAATAGAATATAAAAATATCAGTGAAGTAAGGAAATCATGTGCTAAAACCAATAATTCTGCTTAGTGAAGGCCAGGCAGTCCTGAAGTAGTAAAGTCCTCTTCAGATAAAGTGAAGTGAAATACTGGAGCACATGGATCACAAGGTAAAGAATTTAGTGTGGACGTTTCAATGCCAACTGTGTCACTTCAGTTTCTCTGAAGTTTACAAAAATATCAGCATCAGCCTTCACAGTCCCATAGTAGTTGCACCCTAGTTTCTATTCTTGATCGTCTTGGTAGGGGCATTGTGTGTGTGTGTGTGTGTGTGTGTGTGTGTGTGTGTATTGTGTACCTGTGGAATGATAGTGAGTTTGGATCTCAGGTCATGGAGGCCTATATCAGCTATCTTGACCTGGTCGATGGTGATCTCGCCCCCTGCAGCTTCCAGCAGGCGGAAGAGGCAGAGAGTCATGGAGGACTTCCCAGCCCCTGTCCGACCCACAATACCAATCTGTACAAAAAGCACACACAGCGCTCTGATAAGCACACTGATTAGCGACCCGTGATCCTTTACTGATCAGGAATGGACTCATCACCCCCTCCCCACCTTCTCTCCTCCTTTGACGCTCAGGCTGAGGTTCCTCAGGACGAGGTCCAGGCCCTCTCTGTACCGGACGCTGTAGTCCTGGAACTCCACGTTCCCCTGTACGGGCCAGTCAGAGGGAGGCTTCTTGTCCTCCACCTCCCAGGGGGCCTGCAGGCGCAAACACAAGTTCTACTATGAAAACTTTCTGAACAACTCATTAGCCTCCTTGACTTCTAGCAGAACAATTTTTTCATCACTTTAGAAACTCAAGAGTTGGAGCTCTCCGCATATAGTGTCTCTCAGAGCTGCCAAACAAACAAACTTCACCTCAGGGGACATACTGGGTAAACACAAAGAACTATACAAGCTGCAGAACATATATAAGTTAATGTTTTTTCACTGATGGCTGATGAAAAGGTACGCTGTGTACAGTACAAATGCCCTGTTTATCTGATGTTATAGAGGGGCCCTTGAGGGCACAAGGCAATATAACATTTATGGATCTAGTTATGGTTTATTGGTCTTGTGTTGTGTTGTTTGAGAACATAACTTGGCAGCAATACAGTTTTTTTGGAATGTGTGTAAATTCTTGCCATTTAACAGCATGCGTTCCTGGCCAGCACAAACCCAACGAAACACAAAACCAAGTTTATGTGTTATGGAATATTTATGAAGGTGCAGAAGTGTGCACATATGTACGTGTCCACACCCACCAATGCCCACCCACACACACATGCTCGCACAAATACCTCTGTCTTGGTCTCAGAGTATTCCTTGACTCTCTCCACTGCTACGATGTTGCTCTCCAGGTCTGAAGTCATTCGCACCATCCAGTTCAGAGACATGGTCACCTATATAAACAAAATATATTTTATGACAAGAGCTTTAACAGACAAGAGAAACTGTTCCTTGAAAGACACATTGGTTCAATTCTATTTGATATATTTCATGGCCATGGCATTCTAAGCACATGCTTTGTCATTTGAGGTATGACTCTTATGGGTTTTTGATGATCAACACTCTTAGAACTTTTGGACTGAGTCTACTGAGAACTGATATTTTGTGCTGATATTCAATATCTTTACATTTGATCATTTTCATGCAAACAGTTGAAAAAAGTTATTATTAAATTATTATAAGTATTCAGTGTTTCTCCCAGATTTGTTTTATCTTGTCAGGGTGGAAAAGAGACTGGAAAAGGATTTAGACCATTGCGGAACACTAAACTGTCCACTGAAAACCAAGATAACAAAGTTATGCTAACTAGTACTATTACTACTACTAAAAAATAAAAAATAAACCTTACAGCAACTCTGCTTCAGAGCTTCAGAGTTGCTGTGAGGTTTACTCTTTTCACTTTGACGGAGCTAGGCTAATGACTCCTGTGCACTTCAAGTCTTTATGCTGAGGTAACACAAAATGCTACCCATAGGAACCGAACCAGCGGATGTACAGAGGTGAAAATGGTATTGAACGTCTTGTCTCAGTCTGGGAAAGTCGGTTAAAGGGTATTTTGTCCAAAACATTGGAGTATTCCTTTAAAGGCTTCACTGGTGTAGGACTGATTGCTTATTTATGGAGAGAGACAATGATAGATGATAGTTGAGTAAGTTTGCAGCGTACCTGCAGAGCGTAGGACACGGACAGTCCCACCAGCCCAGGGTTGAGCTTGTCCTTCCCAATCACGGCGAACAGAGCAGCAAACAGCACGATACAGTTCCCAATGAACTCGATGCGCACCCCGAGCCACCTGTTCAACAGAGCGTTACAGCAGCAGATACATGTCCAGGTTACACAGGAACAAGGCCCCGTCATCAGCTGGGCAAATACCAGAAGTAAGAGCTGGGGAACTCAGCTTATGACGCAAATCAGTAGAGTGAAAATAGGTTGTGTTAAACTGCTTGGAATCACACCTAAAACAACGCATGAATAGCATGCTTTCATGTTTCTCAGTGGTGATTAGGTGAGGTGTTGTGGGAGTCATGTCAAGTGAACCTCATGCTGGTTAGCTGCATGAAATTATCTTTTGTATGGCTGAGCGAACTGGTGTCGACAAGTGATGAGTGTTTGAGCAGCTGCGGGGTGTGTGTTCAGCGGAAACATCTGTCAGTGGTTGTGTTCCAATCTCCAAAATGTCTTACTATTTTTTAGCCTTTTTACTGAGCCACTGGTCTGAGAGGAATGGCAGTTTGATTTACAACAGGGACCCTGACGTGCCCCATAACTGGTGCAAGTCACTCTGGTTGTGAATAAAATGCTAAATTGTACCTGTAATATTTTGGATTTGAAGAGCAAAATATTGGTGCCAAATATCAGCTTTCAGCAGGTCCGAAAATACCAGTAGTGGCCTTCAAATGTCACTCAAACTCCACTTGACGCAGTATTTCAAATTTGAAAAGCTAAGCGATAGTCTCCTCATACCAGTGGCTGTGTAAGAAAGGGACCTTAAAAGAAGACACAGGGTCCCATGGAGAGTATTGGAACAAAGCCGCTGCTCTCCTCAGCTGCGGAAACAAAAGGACACGTACCTGTTGGACACTATACCAGGGTAGTAACTCTTTTGGTTCTCATCCACTTTCATATCACTCAGCACAACAAAGGCAGAGCGTCTGCCATAGGCTCGGATTACACTACAGCCAGTGATGGTCTCAGAGAAATGGGAGTATATGGGAGAGCGGCTGACCGACTCCAGACGCTTTAGCTGCCGAGATGTGGCAACATAAAATCTCTAAAGGCGTTGAGGGGGAGAAAAACAAACAGAGCATTACAACTGAACAATACATTGCGAATATTAAGATATGCAACAGCAATTAGGATCCACACGCGTGCAGGCACACATACACACACACACACATACAGAGTAATAAAGCTAGTGCTGACAAAACACCTGCAGTGTTCATTTGACATCAAATTTCAAAGTGTTGATATGATGGCAGTTAATGTGACATATGCTCTTTTCAGAGACAGTGACACGGTCTACATGCAAACTGACGCTCCCATCTTAATGCAGCGATGAGAATAAAGTGATTAAGGCTAAATGATTACGGGTCATGCAAACCCTTAATCCAATTAATTTAATTGCATTACGTTAAGACCTAATCTGCATACTCATTCTGCAATTAGAAAGTGGAGTACTGTGATATCTGGCAGATTAAGGAAGGGCTGTTTTGCCCTTGTTAAAATATTTTTAATTATTAGTTTTAACAGCTACCTTTAATTTACAGTGAACGTCCTCACTTTGCGTGCAGTATGACTTCACTGAATTACAGGGAGAAAATGATTAGAAATGACAGTTCCTGTATCCTAGAGGATTTTTTTTCAACAGTAATTATAACGAGGTTGCTTGGAAATAAGAAACTTGCATTAATAACATAAGGGCAATAATTTGTTGTGGGTAAAATTTGTCCATATTAGAGCAGTAAATAAAATGCTGCACATGGATAACCTTAAAAATCTGTGATTGAAAACTGCAGGTGTTTTTTTTATACATACACAACCTAAACCTAAACATTTTAAATCAAAATATACACCCTGTTAACAATACAATTACTTTGTATGCTTGATTACGTATATATGAACTACAAGCGTTAACATTTTCAGTTTCCATTAGTGTGCCATCATATTGTTGTAGTGAGTGGTTTGGCTTTCTACCACCATATTGTATAAGCGTCATTGAAGCAGAGGTGGACATGTGCAAAGCAAGCAGAGGCTCCAGGTCTAACCCCTCTGACGGTTAAAGATAAATGTTGCAGCAAAGAGGCAGGATAAGCAGGGAGGATGCCATGACAAAGCCAAAAGAATCATATGAAGGTTTCACATGAGCTTGTGTTAGTACAGCTGGCAGTGGAAACCTGTTTTTAGGAATTCCAGGCTCCAGTTAATATGAGCATTAGAGACACGTGATCACACACAGACCCATAAATCCCAGTGTTAGCACTAAAGCTAATTTGGTTTACCAAACCGCTAGCATCTGGATCAGCTCTACTCTGTGGCATTAACCTGATGTATCTGCAAATCCTGTGCCAGATGGAAGCCACACATCATCCAAATGATGCCATCTTGAGGCCAGGTATGGGATTTTATTATTATTTTTATAATCTACTGTACTATGATGGATTATGTCCTTCAGTTGAGCACTAGTAGACAGAGGATTTTTAACCAAAACAAATCAGAAATGACATTCAAAATGCAGAGCTTATGGATAAAACCAAACCTTATGTGTGACACCACAAACTAGTCACTGTGACATCTGGCACCATCTAAACCCATAAGCGCAAAGCCTTATCAAAATATGACAAAATTACCAGCTAAAAAAATCCAGTACCATAGCTACCAAGCACGTTAGTTGTTCTAAGGCTACAAGACGTTATTTTGCAAAATTGAGTGGTGGATGATTTGAAATCTGCTTAATTATTAAAATGAGGGACAAAAAAAAATGCAAATAAAAATGAATGAATGAATTGGCTGAATGAATTGATTGAATGAATGAATGACTCTCATCTCTATTATGATGATGCAGTTATGCCCACTACACACACAACCACTAGCAACTGCTACTGAGCAGCTGCTCTCCAGCTCCCTCAAACTCTGATATCAGAATCAGTCAGCGACAGGTGGATTTCAGTTTTAGTTCTACCAACATTTACCTGAGGCAGAGTGGATCTGGAGGATGAAGAAATCTTATTGGTTGAGTTAAACCTCAATTGGTGGAGGTAAAGAGGCATGGTTTTTGTTGCAAGTGCAAAGAACATATAAGTATAAAAGACAAAGATATGTCTTTACATGCAATGTATGAATGTATATTTTTTTATCCATATGTATAAATCACGTATAAAATAATTTTATACGTTCCTCAGTTTAGCAGCAAACTTGAACAGTGACAGGGAATTTGTGGTTACAATATAAACAAGAAGCAATGACTTCTTATTTCATTCATTTATGACCATGATATTACTCAGCTTGGAAAGTGAGCTAAGCTAAATAGCTAATACAGGATGGTGTTAAAGGTCAAAATAATGTCAGGTCAGGGTTGGGTTTAGATTTAGAGAGGCGGTCAGGTTACAGTTAGGTTAAGGTTAGGGTTAAGGTTAGTCTGTAGAGATGCAGCAAATGGGCAACAGACACTTTGCTGTACTTTTTGTCACTTTTTGTTCCCCTGCCTCCATGAAATGTTGGTACAAGTAAAACTCGTATTTCATGAAATGTATCTTTCAAAGCAATTTTCTGACAACACTGTCGGTACATCTGACTGGATCCTGAGTGGTGCTGCTGACCAGAGCGACCGCTGTGACAAACTACAGGCTCGGCCTCTGACCCACTACAGCTACATTGCAGGGCTAGACCAAACCACGCTGCCACTACAACACTAGGACAGCAGTGATCATCGATGACGAGCAACAATCTACCGGCACACACACTCAACAACACTCTCAGACATGCATGCTGAATTAATGAGTTAGCAGACTCGTTGCCTATTTACCTGAACCCACCAATAGAACACCATTAACGGGGCTATGACTATGAGGAACATTGGGGTGAGGGCAGAGCATACGAGCAGCACATTCAGTGTGTACCAGAAAGTGCGCATCCATATGTCAATATTGTCTGGGATGTGGGAGTCTATAGTGTCCACGTCTTTGCTGAAGCGGTTTAGGACCCGCCCAGAGGGGGTGCTCTCGAAGAAGGCCTGCGGCGCCTGCAGGACCCTCTGGAGCATGTTGCGGTGCGTATGCTCAGCTGCCCGCAGCATACTGTAGGCCCGGCACAGCAGGCAGTTAGCCAATATCAGCACACCTGGGGGAGGGA
>OMKZ01018523.1:0-20452 GCA_900302535.1 Neoniphon sammara | reverse complement strand
AGAGCCGTTGGAGCGCCGCTGGCAGTAGTTGGTAATTTGGGGGAGAAAGGAGCAGCACGCAGGAGAGCGGCGGTTCATGGTGGGGAAAATGACACAACAGTCCGGATAAATGGCGAAGTTTAAAATGAAATGCAACCAGCACTGGCTATTTTTTGTTTTATTTCTTCCTTTATCAAGTAAGTGTCATGCTGATGGTGATGATGATGTTAGGTTACTGTTGTTATTTGTGTGCTGACCTGATTTGCGGTCCGCTTAGTGACCGTTGATTGCATAGCGTTTACAGATACTCAAGCTAGTAACGTCATATATAACATTCAAGTTTATTTTATTTTATTCAGCCCGATAATTGATAATCATTGGTGACTTAAGTTTCCGAGTGATATACTTAACCTTAGGCTGTTGGAGTCACATCAGTCACATCGCTGTCTAGTTTGTTTTCATTTTATGACTTAATGACTTCAGACAGTTTTGTCCGTTTGTACATGCTACTTTAGTCATATCTGGTACTTTTTACATTTCATCGGGTATTAGAGAAAATTTAAAAACAGTTCAATGGCAATCGCTCACCTTATATCAATGTTTCAAATTGACTCGTGGTATTATCATGACAACACAGCACATTACACATTACACATTACACATGAATGTATAGGTAATTTACGCAAACAAAAACCACTAACGTTGTAGCTAATATTACGGTAGTATTGCTAAGTTTGTGGTATTTGGTTATGACTTTATAGTGACATTAGTTTTGTTTATATGTCCTGTGGTATTACCACAGTATTTCGGTAATACGCCCGTAGAATATTATATATTGGTTGTACATATAGCTTTGCAGTGGTGTTTCTATCCTTCTAAAAAGTAGTGTAAGGTTGCTATAGTTGGTTTTGGGAATAATAATGTTAAACTTTACGATTTTATATTCAATATAAACAGAAAGTAAGACTACTTAAATCAGACTGTGCCCTCTGTCCTTCTCCAGTATCATGAGCTGCCTTTTACTGATGCTTCTATTCTCTGTCTCCAGGTGTTTTTTGTTTCAGTGAGTTGTCCTTCATCACAGAGCCCAGTGATGTTACTGTAATACCAAAGGATCCTGCTGTCTTGGACTGTCAGGCTCATGGGCAGCCTCCAGTCACCATCAAGTGGCTGAAGAATGGAGTTCGGTTGGCAGAGAGCGAGCACATACAGTTTCTGCCAAATGGCTCTTTATACATACCAAAGGTAAAGCATAACAAGGAGGAATCAGATGAAGGATTCTACCAGTGCCTCTCCCAGAACAAATATGGAGCTATCCTAAGCCAAAGATCACGTCTGACTATCGCAAGTAAGTATGGAGCTCAGGCCTCAGGATACAAGTATTTCTCTTGGGCCTGTATGGAATTTATCCCATTTTTTCACTGTTGGGACAACCAAGATAAGGATTGTTTTGAACTTGTTGGTGATATCCACTTTATGGTGTCAACATGCAAGCATCAGAATGGCAGGTTCATGGGTTATTAACCTGGAGATGGGAAGCAGATGTACCCCACCCCTCTTTTTACTCTTTATTGAGGAAAAAACCCTCTAAAGTCAGGGTTTCCATGTCATTGGAAGTTGTTCAGAGTGGGCCATACTTGAGTTAAAAGCTGTCAGTGCAGTTACAGGCTAATTTTAGGGGACAGTTAAGGATAGATGGAGAGTCTATCTAAAAGCTAATAAATGCTCATGTTAATAGGCACCCTTAAGTTTACTATCTGTTCTTGTTTTGAGGAGAAGTAACATGCACACTTATCAAAATGCTCAGTAAACACTGGCAGAAAGTTTGAAATTAGACCTACGTCTTCACATGTTAGTAGGCTTGTATTGTCATTGCAGACTGGCTCTGTGTAATTGTTCAATGGTCTGCTACACAGAGGAATCTCTGAAAGGCCATTTGCCTTTTAGCCTTTGTTTAGAGCCCCCCTGGCTGCTCCAGAAGAAAAGGCGACTTTTTCAGGGCATTTGTTTGGCCACATATCAGTGGACAGGACAGCTGTGTCTTTTCAATAGGCCTGGTCTACCAGAGACACTTTTCACTTTAAGTTATTAGTGGGTATAACCCATTGGAAGTGTCATGGAAACTACCATGGCACTCTCAAATATTCATTTAAGGCGAGAAAATAGTGTTTTTTCAGAGTTCAGGGCAATGTTTCCCAATGTGCAACAGTACACAATTATGATGAGCCAGACACCACTATTACTTATAGGCACAGAAATGTGAACATAAAGCCAACACTGCTCGCAGGATTCTGTTATGGTTGTAGTGCATCTATAAAAGTGCTACTAAAAAGTTTTATTCCAGTTTTCCATAAGAAGTCCACCTAAAAGCCACAAAAGTCAAGTTGGTCGAGGGTTCCAGCCTTTGACAATGGAAGGGTTAAAGGTTTTGGTCAGCTGTAGGCTGAGGGTGGAGGATGGGCCTCCTTTGGGCTCCCCTTCTGTCCAGAGGCCCTGGGGGTCAGAGGTCAGCTGGGAAAGGCTTTGTGATGTCACCGTCCTGCTCTGGCTGGGCTGCCCTGCTGTCCTCTCTCCCAGCCCCTGCTCCCTTTCACTGGCTCTCCCCCTCTGTGGCCTTGTCAAGCGGAGCCCCTTTGTTAAACATATAAGCCCAATTTGTCATGTGGATGACCAACCCTTATATTTCACAGCAAAATAGTGGTATTCCTCTCAGTGCATGTTAACATCAAGAAATAGAAGTATTCTTATGAGATTGTGGGTTATATCTCCAGTTTGAACACCTTTAGGACTAAGAGGGTATGCAATCTGCATTTTGTCTTATTGACATTACTGGCAAAATAAATATGTATTTTGCATCAATGTTTTATTGCAACAGCACCATTTGAAATAGCATATGAAGAGTGTAAAAACAGCAAGGCCTCTTTTGTAGACAAATGGTAAAGTGACTTCGATCTGGCACCCAGTTTGTGCTGAAATTGGATGGACAGGGGGCTGAGGTGAACTCTGACCTCTTTAGGGGAACCTTTGTGCTGTGTGACCTGCCCATTGATTTGTTCTTTACAACAGAGGTGACCATATTAGCAGATCGGTCTGTGGTGGCCACACTCACCAGCCACATCACTGGTCCCAGAAAGAGTGAAGAGAGCCTCTGTTGTCTCAGGGTGGGGAGTGAACATCACAATGTTTTAAACTTCCCACTAGGTGTTGAGGACGTTTCATGATGCTAACCAGTCATCTGTGTTTTCTGTAGACAGGAAGTTTAGCTAATTTCTGCAGTGTTAATGATAATGATACAGAACTTGGGGAAATAATTAGATTTATTTTAGCATGGAATTATGCTGTATTAGTTATTATCTCTGAAATTTTGGCCTTGATCAGATTATGAAGGCATATCTTGAGATCCAGCAGGACTGATTTTATTTTTCAAACAGGTCTAAGCAATGCCAACTTCGAGGAATAAGCTCAACCCCAATGCACTTCATATGAGAAGGGTTACCAGTTTATTTGTGTAATATTGATGCAATTAGGCCTTAAATTAAAGGACTGCTCTTTAATTTAAACCTCCCAAGGCACAAGATTTAAATGTTGAGTTTCATTGAAAGGGCTTGCCATTGATTTTCTTTAACATGGTATTGACTTCCTTCCTGTGTGTGAGGGGGATGGGAGAGTTATCACCTTAATGAATGAAGGTCATTGGTCATATCTTACAGAGTGTTCATGCGATAAAACATAGGCCTAGATCATTGTGACTTATTTGTGGTGCTTATTGAAAGATCTTTTGAATGCACATTAGCGAATTGTTTACAGTCATTTAAAGGAAGCAAACTTAAGCTCAAGTATGCATCTGCATAGCACATTTACAGATGTGTGACTGCATAATATAATGAGTAACGGAACAGGCAAAATAGTATGTATAGCGTGTCAGCCTTGTTTGCTGTAAGAAATAGATTTAGACCATATCCTTGCATGTATTTCACCAGTCTTGTGTGTATATATATATATTTCTATTCCTGGTGGTTTTTTGCAGTTCCCCATGTGCAGAATGAGTGAATTGATTCGTGTTTATCTATGACAATGCATCATTCAGTGTCATTCTCCCATTGATCCATTGATTGGACCAGCTGGTCAGTATGGGCCCTGATAACACAGCTGCACAAAGGCAAGATCATGGTGCCTAACGAAGATCAATTCCTCTCATAGAATCAGTTAACTTAAGTCGAAGTCAGGGCTTTGCATGCATAATGCATAATGTTTTACCTAAATTAAAAGCAAATGCTGTATTGACTCAGTGGAGTATAAATAAATACTAAATTAATCATATAGTGAAACATGATCCAAAAGGCCACTACTGAACTAAATACTATTAATTTGATAATCCATTTATAAGGAAATTTTGTTGAAAATGTTCTACTTAAGATAATTTAACATAATTTGTTTTTTTTTGTTTGTTTGTTTGTTTGTTTTTTGTTTAAGGTATCTCACAATTTGTGGTGCATCCTGTGCCCATGGTGGTGACTGAGGGCTCAGTGGCCCGATTCTCCTGTGCGGTCATCTCCAGCCCTCCTGCCACCATCACCTGGGAGCTCAACCAAAGCACATTACCACTGGAGACAGACAGGTACCTGCTGTGGCCCTTAAGTCATCATAGACACAACACAACAAACAATCAAATTGTATTTTGTCATAAACTTTGCCTTAAACTTCTACGTTATAAACTGTTTCATGCTGTCAAATGCTGCTGTTACTCTAATATCCCCTCTAATATTAACGTCATATTACCTCTGTGCATCCCTAGAATTACGGTTTTGCCCAATGGAGTTCTTCAGATCCACAATGTACAGCTGGAAGATGCTGGACAATACCGATGTGTGGCAACTAACATCGGCAGTCGTATGAAGAGTAGAGAGGCAGTGCTGACAGTCAACATAGGTAAACTGGTTGCACTGATTGTATTTTCAGAATGACTGTTAAACCATCATACTGTTTACTGAACAGAAGTTTGTATGTTTTTTTCTTGTCTTATGAAGATTCTGGCCCGAAACCTCGTCAGAGGCCCAGAATCATTGCTGGACCTCAGAACATCACAGCTTCACTGCACCAAACTTTGGTGCTGGAGTGTATGGCCACAGGAAACCCCCGGCCCATCATCTCCTGGAGCCGTGCCGACAGCAAGCCCATCGATGTGTACAACGCCAGAGTGCTGGGCAACGGGAACCTGGTTATCACCGATGTCAGTTCCCAGCACAGTGGAGTCTACCTCTGCAGGGCCACCACCCCTGGAACCCGCAACTACACTATAGCTGCAGCCAACCTCACAGTTCTGGGTAAACTCTTCAGTAGTTTCTATACTACATGATTTCTCAGACCACTTTCCACTATCAAATGTGTAATAATTCCCTTTCTTAGTTGTAAACGAATTTTAATGGCCACTCGCCTTTCAAAATATTGTTGAGCTGTCTTGGGACCACCAATAATATCCAGTAATCATAATATCCACAATTGTAATATCCATAAAGTATGATTTGTTGTCTTTATTCTAGGAAAACATCACACAACTTTGCAGTGTGATATTGTGTAGAAGCCTCTTGAGCAGCATGATGGAAAGGTGCAAGATAGAGAAAAACTAGTCGTGAGGGACAAGATGTTTTTGTCTTTCTACAGGCTTCTAATAAATGTTAGGCGTAAGAATATATGTTTTGATCATTTTTTCTCACATTTCTGTGTCAGTGCCACCGTCCATTGTTGAGAGGCCTGAGAGCCAGACCCGTCCAAGAGCAGGCACTGCCCGTTTTATGTGCCAGGCAGAGGGAGTGCCGCCACCCCGCATCAGCTGGCTGAAGAACGGAGAAGAGGTTCACTTAAATGGAAGGATCAAGATGTACAACAGGTATTAGCCATGGAGGTCCAGCTGTGGAAAGAGTTGTCAAAGAAATTTAACTTAGCTAATTAACACAAATGAGACTTGCCCTAAGTCAAATAACAATGAAATGTGATGGGGAAGCTTTTCTGTGGTGTGTGATTTTCTCACTATTTTTTTTTATTGCTTAACAGTAAGTTGGTGATCACCCAGATCATCCCTGAGGATGATGCCATCTATCAGTGTGTGGCAGAGAGCGAGCAGGGCTCTGTGCTGTCCTTGGCCCGCCTTATCGTTGTCATGTCAGAAGACAGACCCAGTGCACCAAGAAATGTCCATGCTGAGACTATCTCAAGCTCTGCCATCTTACTGGCCTGGGAGAGACCACTCTATAATGCAGACAAAGTCATTGCCTACTCCATCCATTATATGAAGGCTGAAGGTGAGACAAAGAGAGACACAGCTAAATATTGTTTCATGCTTTTCTTTCTGAAATATCTTAAAAATCTTCTTTCTGAAATATTGTAAAAATGAGTCTCAATGTGGGAGGATTGAAGGTATGAAGAGATGGCAGGATAACAGTCTGCCTCAACCAGCTATCTAACTCCTTCCCATCTGATCAACTTTCCTTGGTGAAGGCCATCTGTTGTTGCTGCACAGAGCAGAGGTCAAAGAGGACTTAGAATGGCAACTTCACTGAAATAACAACAGGCTTAGCCTGCCCATTGTCCACTCCCCAACTCATTCTGCTGGCTGTTAAAGGGACAGAGTAGCTTTTAAAAGCCCTACAATCTTACAAGCTAGTCATGTAAGGAGATATTTAACTGTTACCATTAAATTGACAGGTCAGAAACTCAATAAAGTAAAGCTTGTCTTTGTAGTAAACACATTTCTAGATGTTTATTTAGGTGTGCTTTAAGAGGCCTGGTAGTAGTAATATGGCTCTGCCTTGCATTACACACGTTTATAGACAAGATGAGAGACATTCAGAAGATACACGCATCAAGCCACTCAGCATACTGACTGTTTACAGATCACATTCTTTACAGCCTTTCATCTAAGTTTCATCTTGTTTTGGTGAATCCTAATTTAATCTATTTTTTCCTCCTCCACTCCATGTCAGGTCTAAACAACGAGGAATACCAAGCTGTTATTGGCAACGACACAACCAGTTACATTATCGATGATCTTGAGCCAGCACGAAACTACAGTTTTTACATCGTGGCTTACATGCCAATGGGAGCCAGTCGTATGTCAGACCAAGTCAGTCAACATACCCTGGAGGATGGTAAGCACAGAGCACTGAGGCTCACAGCATTCCTTGCAGTAAATCACTCTAGTAGTTAAGCTAACATACATGAGAATGATGTGTGTACAGAAAGCATTTTGAGCAGGGATTTTAGGCAGGGGGCATTTCTGGTGTTTGTACAATTTTTCTTTTGCATTCTCCTCAATAAGTATAGATTTGGATTCAAGAATGAATTGGAATATGACAGTTCTGCTGTTCACCAGTGCTCTTTTGAATCTGAGGAAGACTACCACTGTTTGAGTTCTAAGCATATCTATGATGTGTGTGTTGCTGCAGTGCCCCTTCGTACGCCGGAGCTAAGTCTGACCAGCCACAGTCCTACAGATATCCAGGTGAGCTGGCAGCCCCTGCCAGCCAAGCTGAGCCGTGGCCGGGTCTCTGCATACAGGCTTTCCTATCGCACAGCTGCAGACAACACCGTCACCTCTGTGGAGCTGGCTCAGAACAGCACTGAATATCTGCTGGAGGGCCTGCAGCCTGACACCATTTACCTGCTCCGCATGGCTGCAGCCACCCGTGTGGGCTGGTGTGAGCCCTCAGCATGGACCTCCCACCGCACACCCAAGACTTCCAGCAGCAAAGGTAAAGCTACAGGAGGCAGAATAGGAAATGATGTAACATAAATTTGAGGGGTGGTGATATGAAGTCATGCAATTCTTCACTCACAGTTGCATCTGCATGTGCTTTCAGAGAGATGTTTTGCTGGCTTCATTTTGTCAAAGCATCGGCTACGGTTTGCAAATATGGTTAAATCAGTTCTTGAAGGAGGTGTTTTACCAGATGCATGCTGATGAACTTCAGAATCACGCGGTGGCAAACTTGTAACTGCCTGTGCCTCTGCTTTTATCCCATGAGTGTTTTGCTACTCTTAGAATGTGTCCCGTGGATCTCTGCAGCTCCATGTAGAGTAGCCAGCTCATGACTAGAGTTTGCTCTGGCAGTATTGTCCCACAGTCTTTGTGTTGGTTACCCAGGGACCTTTGCCCTTCGCTGTCAGTGGTGTTAGAGTGGCCTCAGTCACGGGTCATAAAGAGAGGGCCTCAGGCATCTATGTGGAGGGAAGAATAGCCTCTTTTCATGGCCTGGCGTGTGGGGGAGGCTGTTTGTCCACCTAGACTAGATTTCTGGTTTTCAAAAGCATGTTAAAACTACACTTTTGAGTCATGTGAATCTCACACAGTAGCAGCAACAGACAGAATAGCATATTCTTGATTTGAAAACATTGCATTGAATCTGACTACTGGTCAGTTCTTGGGTTTCTGAAGATGTGTGTATATGAGTGATATTGTTATGAAGCCAGCTGTTTCTATTGAAGCCATTTCTTTTCCAACATATAGCTTAAACGACAAATCAGCTACACAATAATACTCTGCCAAAACTCACATGAATTGACATTTCCAAATGAAACCACTTCTGAAAGGCATTAACTATTATCTTTATCACTATGTATTGTTATGTATTTGATAGTGCAAGATACAGCTTAAGACAGAATAACCCAGTGTCAGAAATTTTTTTCTAACATATTTAATGATTGGAGGAGAAAACCCAAACATAGTCAAGAAATATTTCATTTTGGTGAAATGTTTGTATTTGTACATACATAACCTGATATGAATTCATCCACAGTCAGTTTCAACATTAGTTTAAAGTATGACTCCATCACCACTGATACTTGGACTAGCAAACGTTTGTGAATGATGCAATAAAAGTAGAACTGTTTTTAACACAATACAGAGACTGTGTTAGAAAGAAAAAAAGAGATCTTAAAGAGATCTTACTGAAAACATCTTACTGAAAATAGACTAAGAAAATAGAGTGTTTTTATTCTTTCATGTGAAGTAGTACTCATATCTGCTCTATGTGTTCACTCAGTGCCCCAAGCCCCTCTTCTTCAACTGGAGCCTCTTAACTGCACCTCCATCATGGCACGCTGGCAAACGTCACAAGGATCAGTGGCGGTCCAGGGCTACCGCTTGTGTTACCATGAGGAGGGCCAACCAGAGCAGCCCACCATCCAGCTCCAGCCTCAAGCCTCAGTCTATACCATTAGTGGCCTTGGTGAGTGATGCTCATCATATGAGATTACATGATGATGGCTTGGATGAAAAACTCCAAATAACACATAGTGTATAAACATTTTTCTATATAAATTATTTTGGTGTGTGTTTCTACCATCTAGACTTGTCACTGTGGTTGTAGAGACAACCCAAATGTTACCCATTTGGTCCTTAATCAAAGAGAGGTCTGTTTTGCATTGCCCAATTTATTTCAGTGGGCAGTGACATATCGCATTTGCATTTTGGCCCTCTGTCCCCGATCAATATGGGCTGACCCTCCTTTTCCTAAACAGCCGCCCTCTCCAGCCTGGCTGTAGTATTGTGTGAGCACAGACTCTCAGGGTTAGAGGTCAGGGTCCAGATGTCCCTCCCACCACCGTTTCCCATCCCCTGCCTTGCATAATTACCCCTGGCCATTGTGTTGTGTCCAGGGCCAGAGCTGCCCTGTGAGACCCTGACCACTACCCCCCTTCAGCTGGACACTGGGGCACACAAACACAGACCCCTGGGATTGGCCCGAGCTGGACAGAGGCACTGACCTCTAGCCGTGAGACAGCAGTCCTGCATTAGGACCCTTCCCCCACTGTTGTCTCTGCCGCCCATGTAAATAAACCACAGTGATCTTGACACAAGAACTCTGTATAGGCCAGCGCCATACGGATCAATGATGTTAACATATGTCATATTATCTTTCATATAGTCTTATTTGAGTCTTCAGAGTTGTTTGGTTCCTACTCATTTCCAATAGACAGTTCACAGATAGTGAATGTGTAGACTGTTAGAGGCTTCCTAACATAAATGGATTTGCAATCATAGCCTACTAGAAATATATAATGTGCAGTTTTGGCTCTATGTTGATGATCACAGAATCCACTGTAATCGACTCAATATTCCATAATGTCACTGGCCACAGTATTAGTTCTGTTTTGAAGCACTGTTTCCTCCATGTGCCTGCAAGTTGAAGTGCAAAACACAAGGGTAGTAGGAAGAACGTGAAAGGGGAAACAAAAGGGGCCCAGCTCCTATCCCACAGTCCTGAGCCCAGATTCCTTCTGTTCTATCTTGGCCTGACCCCTTGACCCCAGGCAAACCCCCCAGTCCCATGGGCCTAGGATCACAGCAGCTGAACGCTGGCCCCACCCCCAACCCCCACAACAGGCCTGGACACACCACCCTCACTGGTCAATACCCATAGGCTAACCTTTCACACTGGAGGCATAAAACAAATCTTAACACTCCCTAAAAATGTCCAGATTTAGGTAGTGTGGCAATGGTGTCTCTTCAAGGTAAAACACAATATTATATAGCCTATTTTCCAGTGGAAGGATACTACCACTGGACCTCCTTGATCTTCCTCACCTATTTTAGCCAGCATTTGATGCCAAATATGATGATTAGTTCTTAAAGTATACAATACAAATAAGACCTCATTTCACCCTCTCCTCAGTGAGTCCCTTCACAGTTGCTGCTGCTCTCTGTTTATTTTATTATACAGCACAACCTAGTGGTAAAAAAGTTTTATTTTTTCAGGTTTTTATACTGGGTAAGGTAGTATTATTTGTGATGATCCTCATTTTCATGTGGCTCATTGATCATGTCACCCTAGTTACCGGGCCTTGGGGCTGGCTGCTCTTTCTCAGGCTCCTTATGCAGTGACAACACATGATAAATGAGAGGTTAGGTGACTCCAGAGACCGTGCATTGTCCGTGCATGGGGGATGGCCAGTTATGACCTATAAAGTTGCCCTCCATCAGTTATTTTTGAATGTGTGTCCCTATGTTTTTTGAAATAGGTGATGTTGTACTTGTTAAATGTCAGTGTGAAACAATTTTAATGATCAATTTGTTGGCTTTAACATTATTAAACAAATATGTTAGGGTTTATTTGACCTTTCAAGTCAAGAATGCTGCCCTTGCAATCACTGTAATATAATCACTGTATGATATAATACACTATAATATATATATACAAATTATGCCTCCAGTTTTGGTTTTAGTACCCTGGAAAGATATGGCTTAAATTATTATTTTCCTTCCAGATCCAAGGAGAAAATATCATGTCAAGCTCCTGGCTTTCAGTCAAGGAGGAGATGGCTATCAAGCAGACCAAACAGTTAGCACTCCTGGATGTGTGTGTAAGTAGACTGTCACTTACAAAGTCATACAGACTAAATCTGAGCACAGCCCATGTGTAGAAAATGCACATAAGTGACTAAAATGCTTATTTTTGATTCTGTGTGATTCAGCGGTAAGAGATCACCTGGTTGCAGCTCCTCCTGCTCCTGATCATGTGACTGCCTTGGCCAATAGTTCATCTGCAGTGTTCCTGCGTTGGAGCCGTCCTGCCTTTACCTCTGGGAAGACTGTCAGCTATACAGTCCGCTGTACTCCTGTGGGCACACACAACGCCTCAGCTATACGCTATCTGCAAAGGTAAGCTGGGAACAGCATGATTCTCAGTATGAAAGTATGAAATATACTCATAAATTTTTTTTTAGAATAAATCACCTTAGATGCTTAGATCAACACATCTGCTAATATTCTGTTGATGATGTATTGATGATGTGATATAGCTTTTATCATTGATTGTTTGTAATGATGGTGATACAGGAATTCAAGCTTGTTCATGCTCTAGATAAATGTCAGCTAAATGCCTAAAATGTCAAAATGTAAATGCAGGTGATATTTATGATTTAAAGCACCGCTTCCTTTTTGTTTACAGTACCAAACAGAGTGTGATGGTGCAGAATCTGGATCCAAACACCCGTTATGAGTTTGTGGTCCGTCTCCATTTGGACCAAATGTCGAGTCCCTGGAGCTCTGTTGTTTACCACAGGACCCTTCCAGCAGGTAAATACGTGGCACATTATTGTAGCTTCATTTAATCATGACTGTACTGTTTTCTGTGGTTTATACTGTATAGCTTCAAATTAGATAACTGCCCATTTCACAGTAAACTGAGTCCCTTTAGTGTTGTTATTTATTATGAATGTAAATGTGATTGCTGTGCCCGCAGCACCCAGCCAGCCGCCTGCTGGAGTGCGGGTAACCCTGATCGAGGATGACACAGCGCTGGTGTCCTGGAGGGAGCCTGCAGAGCCAAACGTGATCGTCACACACTATACCATCCTATACGCCTCCCAGGAAGCCTGGCTGGCTGGACATTGGCAAATAATGCAGAAGGAAGGTGAGTAGTTCATTGCATCAGATTATCTCTCAAGGCAGTGATGTACAATGCAGTTTTTGGATACCGCTGATTGGCAACAGATCCCAACAAATTGTACAAATACAATACAAATATCACATACAAATACAAAACAAATATCACAACAAAACTGTAAATGTGTGTGGGAATATTATAGGAATATTAATAAGTATGACAAGATCACTGTAAACTCACTATTGAGTACCACAGACACACTGCAAGTCTCACTAGGACTATTTGAGTGTTGCTTTGTCTTTAAGGGCTCCTTATATCAGACTGTATTGTTCCCAAGTAACATTTCAGTAGATTTTGACTCTCACTTTGTCTCACTTGGTTGTTGTCACCCATGTAGGTGTCCCATGTGTGATTTTAGTGTCTAGTGTTTTACCTGGTCTCAGTATCTTGGAAGCTAAAGCTCTGATGAGCCATTTGAAGGAGCAGATTCTGATTCTGCTGTCATCAACAGGGAGTAACACCATGGCCCTGCTGGAGAAGCTGGAGCCTGGGAATGTCTACCTGGTGAAGATATCTGCCTCCAACCAGGTCGGGGACGGACCTTTCTCCAGCACTGTGGAGCTGGCGCTGCAGCGGGGGAACACCCACCGCAGCAAAAACCCCAGGCACTCGGACAGCATCTCAGACACAACAGGTCAGTATCAAACCGCGAACACGATGAAGATATCGCACATTGCCTGGTTTGATTGATTTATCAAGTTTGATAGTTATTAATGAACATACAAGGGGACGGCTTAGTGAGATTTCCTAAAATGAAAATATAAAAAATGATCGAAGACGGCATGGAGAATCTAAAAACTTTGCTTCCATTCCATTCCAATGGAGTGACAAACAATACTTATGTAATGATTTTCTCTGTATGTTGTTTGTTTCCCAGTGTTCTCTGATGGTCTCTACCACATAGACCAGAGGTCCATGACAGGCATCATTGTGGGTGTCTGCATCGCCTTGGTCTGTATTGCCATGTGTGCCTTGATCCTCATCAGTAAGGGCAGATCCAGGTACTGTATATTACCATTTATTTCTTATTCTTAACAATATCCAATCACTTAAAAACACATAAAGGTTGTGATTCTCTGAGACGGATTTGCTTTATTGTATTTGTCTGTCCAACTAATAGGAAATCGTGTAGTCCCAAAGTCATTGGTGGGGGGACTGAAGGTCCACATGCCGGTTTGTCCCTGCCTACTGAACACCATGCAGAGAATGCTGAGGCCCTCCTGCCCATGATACGTGATCACTTCATAGATACCAAGGTGAGAGCCTAATTAACAGTGACCCATAACATTGTGCAGGATATAGCTGAACAATATGCTAAAAAAAAAAAAAAAATCACATTGCAATTACTTTGAAAGATGCAAATGAGATGTGAGTCACAATATTAGTGTGAATGATACTTTTTCATCATTATTTACTGAAAAACTAATCAAATTATGATGTCATTTTTATTTTATTTTAATTATTTATTTTTTTCCAGGGTCTGTACCAAACAAACATGTTTTCTTACATATAGAGAATAAGATTAGTAGGCCAGGGCATCCCTGTAGCACCACAATACTTCATTTTTAATGGTATTTTGTTACACATTTTAACTTTATCAAAAAATTGCAGCTCCAGTAATTTGGATATTACACTTGCCTATATTGTGATCTCGATAATATTTTGATTAATTGTTTGGCCCTGGTGCAGGAAATGAACCTCTGTTGATGTCAAAAAGAGCATTACAGTGACTTCAGTTGCTAAGTACAATAAATGTGGTTTGTGTTCAAAGGGCCATGATTAGACACCATGTTGGATATGTCCATATTTCTCATATTTATCATCATTTGCTCCAGGGTGGATCTAATATGATCATAAGTAGTGCTGGTCCGGTCAACAGTAGCAGTCAAAACAAGAGGTGGCTGTTCTTCAAGAGGGAGAAACGCAATCCAAGTAGAAGTGATGTAAGTGGTGTGACAGTGATCAGTTCAGTTTGTCTGCCTAATCTTTGCTCAGTCAAACTGACTTCTTTGCTTCTCTCCCGTCTGCAGGTGGAGAGCAGAGCTTGCTTTTATGAGGCTGGCAAGACTGTTCTGAGGTATGAGGAGAGGCTGGGCTCCGCGCCCCTCGCACCCTCGTCCCGGGACATCATTTATGGGCCGTTCCACACGGAGAGCTCCCACACGAGCGAGGGCAGCCAAGAGACAGGAGACTCCGGGCACTACTCCAACGAAGAAAGCAACGAAGAGATGAGCAACTCTTCAAGCACCCAAAGCTCCAGACCTCAGCCTTTTGGGGCGGATGACAGTGCTGCTGTTTCCGAGCTCAAGCCGCCTTTTGAAGTGGACAACGAGGAGAAGCAGAGCAGTGCTCTCCGTCACTCAGCCTCCAACGTTGCCCAGGTCTGCTGCATCTCGGCTGTGGAGGTCTCTTGTCCTGCCCAGCACCTGTCCCAGCCGGTGGGCTCCTGACACTGCCCAGTCCGGCCCAGACCGGCTCTCCAGCAGCCAAAGCTACACCAGTTCTACCTCCTGCGCTTCCTGTGCTGGGCCTCTAGGTCTGTTTCTGAGGCACCAGGGATCAGGAAGCTAACTGTTGTGACGGAGGAAATGGGCATTTGCTTCTGGTCTACCTCAGGTTTTTGTATGAATGTTTGTTACTGTGTTTTTATTTCCCTTATTTTTTTAAAAAAACTGTCTACCTTTTTGTCTGTGTGTTTGGCATTGTCTGTCCTAAACCAAAGCTCACCCATGATGAATGTTTAAAAGAATGTCAAAAATGTATTGTGATACATTTTCATTATATTTAATTTGTATCCACTGGAGCAAAGGGTGTTCTTGACCCCTTTTGGCTGATTGTCTACCTCAGTGTTCTGTTCTTGTATATACATTACTACCTCCTTATTACCATATATTGTGCAGTATTCTCTCACACTCAGGAGACAAGGTGAACATGTTATTGCCATGTCTTGTTGCCTGTTGGTGCATTATTACAGAGATCTTCATTTGAAAATTTTATTTTCAGGGTTGGAAAAGCTTTTGTTTCACATAATTTGTCTTAGAACGGTGTGTATTGTGTTAAGAACAAGTGCATTAGATAATGTCAACATATTTGAGTAATATCATACCAATATAATTGACGTTTTTAGTGCACTGAACTTCTAAAGCTTTAACATGGCCTTAATGTGGAAAGGGCTTTGCATACTAAAGATGATGAGATCCAAAGAGAAGAAAAAATGTATCCAAAGAATAACATGGCAGATATTCAAAGGCAACCAAAAATATAGTGGATGGGTGTGTATGCCAAAAGAAAAAAGTTCTTGCCAGTGATGTAAAAAAAAAATTTTTTAGAAATGGTGGTATGAATGCTTTTTTCTGTATAAATTTTCTTGATGCTTTATTCTGGTGAAAGCTTTAACACAAGTCTCCCTGACTCGTGTTCCATTTGCCTTCTAGATCATTGCTAAATGCAGCGGTGACACCGATGCTATTATCCAAAGAGTTGTCTGCTTCCTCAGATGGGTATGGCTTTTCATTCAGCTGATCCTTGGTATGACATGGTAGATATTATTGACACCAGAACAAAGATCTGATGAGTTTCTGCCAGTCACATGATGATGAAGATGATTTTATTAGAATTATTTGGAATCATCTGTCAGAATTATGTAGAATCATCTGTCACTATACACCAAAATTGCTGCATGGGGAAAAAAAATCAGTTTCTCTCCATAATATTTCCTGTCCAGGTGTGACAATGAGAAGGATACTGACTATCAAAATGAGAACCCTATGTGTGAAGAGCAACATAATCAATTTTTATATCTTTGTAACACAAATAATCCTAACCAAAGAAACTTGAAGTCTCTATTATTTGCTGGTTTTCTTTGGTTTGCATTTTGAAAAGAATTATTTGCATATTAATGTAATATCATTTCAATGGTTTTGACTGCTAGAAAGGCATTTCACATAAAGAATAGTAATTTTTTTTTAACAAGCTTGAGAGGTCAAAAAGTGTTCTGCTGTCTTTTCGATTGTGAACGTGATTTCACCTGAATGATATTTAGTTTATATTGGGAATTTTAATTTAGGTTGTCTTTTTAGCATGATGTTTCTTACAAAAGAAATGTTTCTCAGTTTTAATGTGACAGATTCCTAAATTAATAAGTTTGATTTCTAGTTAAAATTTTGTCTGTGGAATGCATTAATAAAGATGGCAAAGCTGAAACCACATACAGTTTTGCCAGCTGAACTCAGGTGCCAATTGTAAATTTAGAATGTAGACTTAATTGTTATTTAACTTATGCTTTTCTGATATCTACTTTTGAATATCAAAATACATCTTTTAATCCCAGGTAAACACCAAAGTATTTTCTGTGTTGAAATGTTGCAACAAACCTTTTTGATACTCTCGAGATGGCCACAAATAAAGATAATAAAATTGTTTCTGGAAAAATAAAATTTTGTGTTGCACTGATTCCTTTGTGCTAGTAGCACTGTGTGCATGTGTGTGTGTGTGTGTGTGTGTGTGTGTTCAAAAGAGTAAAATTGAAGATTTAAATTTTTGAGTTATTAACTCCTGTAAAAAGAAGGCGTCCTTTCACAACATCCCCTATTTATTTTAAGTCAAGACTGCCCAAAGCCAAGTTTTAACAGTCTACAAAATATTTGGTGGCTCTTCAGTGGATTCCAGAAAGTGATGCTAAACTGAGTTGGTCTTTGGTAATAACAGTTTGAGGTTTTTAGATAAATTGTTTACTACAAAGCAGTTCACAAGACAAAGTAAGGTAAGATAACAAAGACAAGAGCATTGGAAAACTGTCTTGCTGCAGCTAATTAGTAACAGAACACAGGAAAAAAAAAAGAAAGAAGGCTCTGGGTAGTGGGTGATGGCTGCAGCTGCAAAAGCATTAAAAATCAAAATGAAGATGCAGATTAAGCAAGCACAAAACAGTGAGTATGGTGTAGAAAACATGACAATAAATAAATGCAATATAATATGGTAAGGTGAACATGATAAGCATAATTTTTAGCTTGAAATTTTACAGATTTAAGGATGTTTGCAGTTACCTGATTCACTCAGCTATACACTCTTGTACAAGGGCAAATGTCCACGGTGTGCAAATGCAAGATTAAGAGAGAGAGAAACATGGAAAGAATGTGGCCCCTATCAAATCACGTGAATGTCACACTATCTATAACTATCTATTTATTTATTTAAAATATTAGGTTACACTTAGATATTCTAATTAGAACTGAGTCATTTTAAACCAGTTTTGGATGGGGTGCAACAGAGGATCCAGCAGGGGGCAGCAGGTCGCCACACAAGCTCAGCTGCCAAAGTCGTCGAAGAAGAAGAAGAAGAGGAGCAGGGGATCTTGTGTGTTTTCATCAGCTCGTGTGTAACGACACAGAGCTTTCCTCTGCGAAAATGCGCATCGAAAAATGTTATTTCTGCTCGGGGCCTGTTTACCCCGGCCATGGGATGATGTTTGTTCGAAATGACTGCAAGGTATGTTGTTATGTCGCTAACTGAAGAGCTCTGTAACATGACATCAGGTCAAGGTTTACCGTCTGTGTTGGCCGGGTTAGCTGGTCGGCTAACGTTAGCTAGCTGAAATCACTCACGTGGGATCGTGTCAGTATACTAGGAGCTCCTTAAGGCTAAATCGGCGGTATATAAGATGAAGTGAGGGATTTAAGTAGGTACCTTTTTAATTTATTAAGAGTTACAATTTACTTCATTGGTTTAAATGTCTGAGAATCAGACTGTCAAAGGCCGAAGTTAGACATTTAACTAGCTGGGCCTTTTCAGCTGTATTTGCATGCCTTTGATTTTGGCTTGTAGGGGCAGTGCGCCCTCTAATGGTCCGGTGGGGGAACACGGGTTTGTAAATGACAGCCATCCTCATTTGCTCTCTCAGCGAAAACACCACTAATGGTTCCTTAATTTACACTTAAAATGTTTCTGTCGCTCCATCTCTCTATTTTTGATGCGTATAGGTGTTCAGGTTCTGCAGATCAAAGTGCCACAAGAACTTCAAGAAGAAGCGCAATCCAAGAAAGACAAGATGGACCAAAGCATTCAGAAAGGCATCAGGAAAGGAGTTGACAGTGGTGAGCTGCTAATGAGTCTCTTATCTTAATGCTACAAATGCCCCTGTGTTAAATAGTACCAATCTAACAGAGGTGTCATCTTTCAGGATAATTCTTTGGAGTTTGAGAAGCGCAGAAATATTCCTATTAAGTACAACAGGGAGCTATGGGACAAGACAGGTAATCTGTGATTTTTATTTCTCTTCACAAGTGATCACTGTGGACATGTAAGGTCATTTGAATTTTGAACAGTAAAGCAATATGTCACCTACTTTCTACAGTGGAGGCAATGAAGAAGGTGGAACAAATAAAACGGAAACGACAGGCAAGATTTATCATGAACAGGTGAGTAATAGATATTGTTTTCTAACTATCATAAGTAATTTGAATATTAATGTGTGATTTTGATAGATGAGACAATGATAGAGAAATGACAGCAGTGTTTCACTTGCTATTACTTTTTTTAACTATAGATTGAAGAAGGGCAAACAGCTAGAAAAGGAGGAGGACATCATGGAAGTGAAGAAAAATATTCACCTTATCAAAGCACCACATGCAGGTAACAATACAAATAAGATATTTTGTCACTCTTTTCTCCCACTTTGTATTTGTACACAGCAATTACAAGGAAACATGTATTTTCACAACTTGATGATTAATATTTGTCAGTCTTTAATTTATAAAAGAAAATTACAAGGGGGAAAGAGTCACATAATGCATAATGATCAACCTCACAATTAGCTAGTGTGTGGGTTTCCAGCATTGATCTGTTTTTTTTTTTTTTGTTTGTTTGTTTTTTTGTTTTCACAGGAAAACCCAAACAATTGGAAGAAAAAATGGTGCAGAAGTTACAAGAGGATGTGGAGATGGGGGATGATGACATTTAATTTTAGGCCTAAGGTGTTCTTTGTTTCATGAAAATCAAGAACAAGCTAACCTTGTATTGTACTATACATTTGATTAGGAATTAAAATTTCCAAAGGACTGATGATGCATTTTCTCCACAAGGATCCGCCTCCAAAACAAGAGACAGCTGCCATGAGTTGGTATCATGTTTACTGGCCATGTAATGAATAATCAGCTTTTTCCTTACATAATGGGGGGAGGGGGGTCTGTAAATAATGTATTCTGTTTTTGCTAGAATTGCTACATTTTTTCCTGTTGCGGTTGGGATTGCTGTGTAGCTTGATGTATTGCAGTGAAGCAGTAAATGGAAAATGTAACTACTAAGGAAACAAAAAACAAAGGCCTTCTGTGGCAATTGTTTTTCTTCCGTTCCCGTTTAGTGGACTGGGTACACATTGTGAAAAAGCATCTACTTTGGCAGGCCTGTGAAAGTGAATGTGCTGCAGGGCTGTTACAGATATCAGTGGCATGAGACCCAACTGCTGTTTTTAGTGGCCATAACTAAAGTGTAATTGGTACAAAAAGATCAGTGATGGCTTCAATATTTGTTGAATAATAAAGAAACATTTTATAAGTTATTTTTGTACTACATGACTTCAAGAAAAATAACCCCACAAAATACTTAGCTGCAGGTTTCCTTGTGTAACCACATGACACCACCAAGGAGACTCTAAGCAACCTTCATAGAACTAATTAATTTGGGAATTCTTGTACTATCCAACACTGTAGAAATGATGGACTATTTAAGCATAGTGCCTCAATGCCTCATCTAAAATGAATGCTGTTGCAGGTGGGTCACATTTGTATGTTTTTTTTTCTTCTAATAGTTACAGCTAGTGGTCCCAGTAAAGTTAATAGTTACAGCTCCTAGTGGTCCCATTTTCCTTATGGGAACTTTCTTGTGTACAGATGAGGAAGTTAATCCCTAATACAGTCGTTGCTAGCAAGCAACATTAACCCTGTTTGATTGAACTGGAAGAAAGATACTTTAATCCACACGTCTTTCTCTAATCCCTTGTATCCCATATGAGATATATATATGGCAAACACCGG